>JANTPZ010086851.1:0-16711 GCA_025593235.1 Vachellia pachyceras
AATGAAGGCTGCTTAGGTTGTTAATGAAGGCTGCTGAGGTTGTTAATGACAAATAACCTTTAACAACCTCAGCAGCCCTTCATTTACAACCTCAGCAGCCCTTCATTTACAACCTCAGCAGCCTTCATTTACAACTTCAGCAGCTTCATTTACAACCTCAGCAGCTTTGGGACCATTTTGTAATTTTACAAATGTTTAAGATCATTTTATAATTAGTGCAAATATTTGAGACCATTTTATAATTAAATATTTTATTTGGAACTTTTTTTATCATTTTCCCTAACTAATAAGTGAGGAAAACCAATAATTAATGTCAGCAGCAATAACACGTCCATCTCACTTGGGCTTCCAAAGGCGGCTTCCTGTCTGTCTGTCTCACCATTCTCTCTCCCCTTCCTCCTCTGTCTCTCCCCTCTATTTATTCTCCCTTCCTCACATTCTGAGTTTCTGACCGACACTCTCTGTTACGTTCAGCCATGGAGGTCGAAGTGGTGGCGCCGTCCCGGACGCCGGAAAGCTCCAACTTCGACAGCAACTGCTCCTCCCCTTACATCACTGCTCCTTCCAGCCCTCAGCGTCCCGGCAACTTCTTCTTCAGTGCCCCCACCAGCCCCACTCGCTCTCCTTCCCCTTTCTCCCTCACCAGCCGAGGTTGCATTCCGGCGATGGCAACAGCTCTCCGGCGTCGAACTCGAATCTGTCATCTCTGAGGTCGAGAATCTCTCAGGGCAAGAAAATCGTTCAAGAGGCGTTTTCCCCTCGCCATCAGAAGAGGGGTTTCGATCCATTCGCCGCTGCCATGGAAGAAGCACGTAAGAGCGAAGGATGGAGAGAAGATGAGAAAAACAGGGGAAGAGAAAGAACTTGTAGGACGAGTTCTGGTCGTAAAGGAAGCAGATCGTTGTCCCCTTTGAGGGTCTCTGATATTATGAGCAGTGACTCTGTCTCCGAGGACTTCTCGCAAACAGGGAAAGGAGTGTCTTCTTCAACAAGCTACTCAAAGCCCTCCACGCCTACGTCTTCGTTATTATCATCGATTTCGTTCGCAAAAGGTTACAGAAAATGGAGATTCAAGGATTTTCTACTGTTTCGGAGCGCTTCCGAGGGGAGAGCCACGGATAAAGACCCTCTGAGAAAGTACACGATTCTGTCTAAGAAGGCAGGGGAGGAAGAGGGCGCGAAGAACTCAAGTTTTAGGGGGTCAGAAGGGTCAGGCACGGGATCGACGTCGTCGCGGCGGAGAGGGGCGGCGGTTTCAGCCCACGAATTGCATTACACGGTGAACAGAGCAGCCGCAGAAGAGATGAAGAAGAAGACGTTCTTGCCGTACAAGCAGGGATTGTTAGGCTGCTTGGGCTTCAATCCTGGAATGCATGGCATCTCTAGAGGAATCGGATCTTTCGCACGTCCATGATCATTGTCGTCCACATTTCCGGTTGGATCTTCTTTCTCCATCGAAGTCTTCATTTTGCTTCTCGCAGAAGAAAGGGGGAAATCTGAGTGTGAAAATGATACTGTATTATCACTTGTATTAGTCTGTGAAAAAATTATATATCTCAACCTTGTGAGTTGTAACTCTCTGTTTTTATTATTTTTGCCAAACGAGTTGTATCTAAATTTTATAAATACTCCTGTAGAGATTGAAAAATCAAAACCCAACCTCTTCATAAGATTCTAGGCAGACCCGTAAAAATTGACACAGTCGACATGAGCTTCAACATTGGTCTTAAATGGAATGAAAAGAATAGCATACGTACCAATCACACAGAGACGACGCTGGTGACGAAGTGGCTGGTAATTTGCAAATAGGTGCGTACTTTGAGTTGGTAATCTTAAAGTTTACTGGCTAGGCGACAAGTGACCCTTGAGTAAATTTGAGAGCATTCAAACCGAGACCCCTGCTGTTGAATATGCAGAGGGGATTATTTCGTTTTATGGAAAAATACTGTTAAATATACTACAAGTTCAATATATTTATTATTAATTACTTTATGTTTTTTTTAAGACATGCATGTCTCGAATTATATATACCACACGTACCATTATCCACCTCAAAACTCTGGCATGCGGTCACTTAATACCTGTCAAGTTGATAAAATTATAACGTGTACTATAATATTACTACCATCTGCTCTTAATATGAATCATTATTTTTTTTATATTACGGATGTTGAATGAACTACTTCATTCAATTCAATGGAGGGGACGTGAGATGATGATGATGATGATGATGAGGGAAAGAACAAGCTTAGCTGGGTGAGAGAATAATGCAGTGGAAGAAAGGATTTTGAATGCCAAAGGGCTTGTATGGACCTTTTTTTAAAATAGTTTTTTTACGGATTTTAAGGTAAAATCTAGGTTTTAGAGAATATATTTTGGAAAATAGCTTTTACAGTTTCCGAGGTAAAACCTAGATTTTGAAAAGTGATTTATGTTTGGGAAGTTATTAGCTTTATAGATTTCGAGACAAAAAGTATGCAGGAAAAAGGAGAGAGAAATAATGAAAAGTATAAAAGATGAAAGAAAAGAAAGAAAAAGTGTGAAAGATGAAATAGAAAGAATAAAAAAGGTATGAAATAGGAAAAAGAGGAAAAGTAGGAAAGAGAAAACCTAGGTTTCCAACCGAGGTTTTGTAACCAAAATAGCTTTTCAAAAAAATTTTGTACTTGCACAAAACTTAAATTTTGGGTCAAAACCTAGGTTTCAGAAAGTGAAGGTTGTTCCCTGGCTTGTTTAATACCATGGAATTGGGGTGGATGAATATGGAAATGGAAATCATTTTCATGATAGAACTTGTTTGATACCATGGAATTGGCTTCCATGTGGAAGCCAATTCAATCAAAATGCATGAAATCAATTCCATGAGGTAAGGTGTGGAATTAAAAAAATGTATGAAATTGGACAAAAATGTATTGAATTCATTTTAAACCTAAAAAAAGATTTTTTAAATTTTGAAGGGCTTTTAGGTATTTTCATGTAAATACATGTCTCATTTCCATGACATACCAAATATACCTTTAAACTGTATTTTCATATCCATTTTCATATCGATATCCATTGAAATGAATTCTACTTACCAAACGAGTCATAAATTAATAGGAGGACAGGAAGATGAAAAAGAAAAGATGGCAACTTTCATGGGATAATAATTGGGAAAGGATCATCTCCACTACTCAAAAAGTAGTGGAGATCTCTACTGCACATTCAACGGCTCTCATTTGTCGTTTTTTTTCTTTGAGTAGAAGAGGGAAAAGTGGAGGAATTATTTGGGCAAATATCAACCTTTGGAGCCGTTAGATGTGCAGTGAAGATCTTTACTACTTTTTGAGTAGTGGAGATGATCCTTTCCCATAATGATTAGAGTGGGGAATAAATGATGCACATGATGCTGTGCGCAACAGGGTTAAAAGATTGTGCTTGCATTGCATGAGAGATGAGAAGTCACAGACGGATCAAGATAAGTAAATTTTATTTTTAATATGTTTTAAAAAGAATTTGAGTAAAAATTTAGTGGGTTTAAAATTAATAAATGAGTGGGTATAAAATAAATCGCATACTACTAATATATACTTAATTTTCTGAAAGTCAGGGAATACAGCTGAACTCCTTGTTACCACCTAGGTCCGCCATGGACACGCCAACACTCCGTACAGTAAAAATTAAAGCAACAAAAGTCCAATCATGTGTTAGAGTTTAATTTGAATTCTTTAGATTACAAAAATATTCATGTAGTAAACAATATAAAATGATAAATAAATAGGCACACAGATTTTTTAATTTAAAATATGAAATCGGGTATTAAAGGGAGGATAACTAAAATAAAAGTGACACTTTCAATGTTTTATGTTATACGCTACTTTTTCCTTAAAGTCTATCACAGACAGTAGTACTGATAGCAGTTGACACTCCAACGGTAATCAGAAATCTTTAAGGCTCTAGGCATTCACAGATTTTGAGTACGCTGGCTTCTAAAAGTAAGAGCTTCATCAACCACGTGTTTTTAGAAACGAGTTTACGAATTTTAAAATATTTTACAGATTTTAAGATGATTTTATTAATTTTAATATATTTTTTTATAAATTTTAAGATACTTTTTACAGGTTTCAAGATACTTTTTATCTTGATTTACGTGTCCGTTACGAAAAAAGAATTCCCCAACCAACACACATGTACTTGTTTCTAACATTTATTTTCACTCCAATTTACCAACACTACAAGGGCTATAACTTATTATTTTCACTCTCTTCTGTAGAGAATTTTTGTCACTTCTGAATCCTAATTAAAAATTTTATTTACACCTCAAAAGTACATTCAATAGTGTTTTTTTTGTAAAACGAGATAATCTCCTCCACATATTTACCTCGATTTACGTAAAAATATTGGATTGAATTAAGTTGGGTTAAACCCAAAACAAAATGTATTTTCTAAAAATGTACGCTCACAGTGGCTCAAAAATGAGCTAGCCTGAGGAGCCTAACCCTATCATTATGATTGGCATCTGTTGCTTCTATTGTATTCTTTGTTCATTAATGTTTTTTCCAGTAATAAATAATAACAACAACAATAATAAAATGTACATTCTCCCTAAATTAAAGGAAGGCCAGTGAATAAAGGAGGGCTGTTCCCTACTGAAAGTAATTTGAAAATAATGAAAAAGGTCACGTCAATTATGAGACACAAATGGCAATGGCTTTACTTTCTAATTTCTACCAGTTTGGCTACGGTATCCATGACCCATTCCCTCTTTTTTAAATCTGAGTTAGTCTGAAAAAACGGTAGAAAAATACTTTTATATAAATTAAGGTAAATATGTGAATGAGATTATCTCGTTTTGTAAAAAAATACTGTTAAAAGTATTTTTGGATGAGAGTTAAGTGTTTCCAAACAATTACATTTCTTATAGTGAATCATGTTTAATTTCAACGTGATTTACCGTCTATGATATAAATATATTAAAAGAGTTTTATCTCAATTTATGTATAATATTTTTTTAACGTCATCCTAAACAGAACTCATACATAATCATAATCAATGCACCCAACCTCTTGTTAATTCATGAATGATAATGTCGGGGATTCCAACCTTTATAGTATAATGAGACCTTTTTAGTAATTAATTGCCCTTATGATTTTATTTAGGTTAAAGTGTATGTTTGGTCATGTAAATGTATGTTATGTTTTAATTTGATCTCTTAATTTTAAAAAGTGCACTTTTAATCATTTATTGTTAATACCGTTAGTTTTACTTCATGGAGAATGGTGACTCAACAAATTTAAATTAAAATTAAAATTATATAATTAAATGCTCGTAAAATATTGTTAAACTTTAAAATATAAAAAGTATATTAAATACTTCATATTTAAGTATATTGACATTATTTAATTACATAATAATGATTGAATTACCATTTTTGGATAAATAAAACTGCGGTGTTAACGATAAAAGTCTAAACATGCACTTTTTAAATTTAAGAGTTGAAACTTATACTTGATGCAAACTTAAATGATTAGATGCATACTTAATTAACCTTCTATTTATAAACTATTTCTAAAGTATCATGATTCACTGAAAAATATTTTAAATTTTTTAAACTTTTTTTGAAATTAAATAACTTAATGCAATGATTTCATCTATGGTCTCCCCTTTATTCTTTTATTCACTCGTTGCATGTCGTACGATATTGAGATTATCTTTAAGATTATATTGGTAGAACTATAATTAAATATTATCCAATAATAACTCTATAAGAAGTATTCTACAACTTATTTTATTGGAAATAAAGTGAGTTGTATCATGATCCTCCAGTGAGATTTAATTAACTAATTTGATTAAGAAACTAGTTAAGTTAACTAATACATCATGCTCTTTCTGAAACACCCCAACTATATCATCCTTAAATCCCCTCTCCTAGTTGATTATTATCAATGAAATGATTTGAAAAAAATTGATAAATATATGAAAGATGTCTTATATTTAGAATAAATATTAATTCTTCAATTAGAACATGCATTAACGACTCTAATTATATTTTGAAAGCAAGTCTTTGAGGCAGTTTGAATAAGGGGTAACAGAAGTAATTAAATTTTTGGTATTTGAGATATGATGTTGGTCATTTTTTTTATTTATCATTGAACTCACGAGATAAAACTCTTATTCCATACTTGCTTTATAAACTGTAAATTATGTTGAAAATTGTAGTTTTCACCACTGGTTTAAACAAACACTAAATGAGTGGTTTGGAAGTTGGTGATTCAATTATGTCTAAATTGAATGGGTAAAAAGGAAAGTATTATGATATGCTTCTGATTTGATTTTCAAATATATACTAGGTCTATTTGGTAACCATGGACTTATTTTCATAAGCACGTTTAACAGTGTTTTTCCGCAAAACGATACAATCTCCTCCACATATTTGCCTCGGCTTATGTGAATAAACACTTATAAGTGGCTTATGGCAATTTGCCAAACGGGCCCACTGTGTTATTGTGGGCAGAGTGGGTAGCATTAGGAACACTTGCTTCAAAAGGCAAAGCATTTTTTCCCTTAAAAAATGCCAACTTTGAATAATAATATAAAAACAAAAGGAAGAACATGGATTACTTGATTTAAAAGGATATATATTCCTCCACTCTATAATAGAAGTCATCATTTTCTTTTAACTTGACTTGATCCAAAATATAAGTCACCTTCAATAATATCTAAAACATTTATTTTTTTTGTTTTCCATTTTAGAATTAATAATTAATTTGTATAACTAATGCAACAAGAAATATTGAATTTTGTTAAAGATATATTTGAAAAAACTTACAAATTATATACATATTTAATAATATTACAAATACCCTTTAATTGATTTTTTGCAGTTCACGTAAAGTGGCTAAACCGTAATAATCATATTGTGGATCCGGAGAAGTAATTGTTAATAAACACCATGTTTACGTATTTACTATAGTATATGGTAATTATGCATATGCCTTTTTAGAAGATAGCTTATTTTTTCACTTCTCAGTAAAACTTTAAGATTTCCCCGATACTAGAAGATAGTGTGCATGTTTGAAAAATGTTTATTTACTCTTCAAAAACATGTTCAACAGTGTTTTTCCGTAAAATGAGATTATCCCCTCCATATATTTACCTCGACTTACCTAAAAGTACTTCTCTACTGCGTTCCCAAACGGATACAGTGCTTGTTTGGGAACTCCGTTGGGAAAATGGATTTTACAGATTTTGAGGCATTTTGGGAATTTCGAGATGGTTTTACGGATTTCAAGATAAATTTTATGGATTTCAAGATGATTTTTACAGATTTCAAGATGATTTTATCTCGATTTACGTGTACGGTTGGGAAGAATGGCTTCCCAAACAAGCGCACAGTGATTAGTAAGATCTGCAAAGAGGAAATGGGGTGTAACCAGATATTTAGCAGCGAAAGAGGGTACATGTGAATGATAACGCAAAAGTCAGCATCGCCAGCTGAAACAGTTGACCTTTATAATTTGAACTTTGAAGGACGACTGAGTCATACTGATTACGCAGTCACCAATCTTGTTCTTCAGTTCACACTCAAAACTAATCCACGTGCCTTACCTCTTCTCTTCTTCTCCAATTTCTTTTTAAAAAATTTATCATCAAATCCCAAATAATCAAATTAATGAATGAAATGTCTTAAAAGTTAGTAAAATTACCATCAGATTCTAACTGTAGCTAGTTCGATTGTTATTGACTGTTGGTGAGGTTGTTAATGATGATCGGACCAGCTACTACTGGGACTTGATAGTAATTTTATCAATCTTTAAAACTTTTTATTCATTAACTCCTCTATTTAAAATGGTAAGTTTCTTTTTTCTTTTTTCCTTTCACACAGTATTTATTATTGTTTGATTAAAAAATGGAGTTTTTCATATCAGAACCGACAAGAAATTTATTCATTTCTCACATTTTTCATTCGAATCATCATTATTTTGTCAGATATATTTGAAATGACGTAAACAAAATGAATTTACAAGATAAATTTTTTTTAATGTATTTAACTTGTAGACTGTAAATTGCACTAAGTCAGTAATTAATACCAGCTGTAAAACTAAGACCACGTGCCAGCTGTTGGAATATTAATAACCATACAGGTCTCATATTGAAGGCCATCGTCAATTAAATTTTATGGGGATTTAGGCGGATATGCAGGGTTCCTTTTATGGAAGCAAGTGTGACCACCTGCATCACACGATATAGAAACAATGAAGTCACGCATTTTTGTCTTTTATAAATACCATGATTCATTAACCAATGGGCTGGTGTTTAAGAATTAGTTTATTACAGAGTGATAAATCAAAATTTAAATTCTTACAGAGAGAGATATCTACAATTAGTATCTAACTAAAGTTAATTTTTTGCTCCTACGATAATAAATTCTCTTGCTGCTTTAAGATGGTCGATGATGATAGGATCAATCATGTAACGCCTCGTTGGAGTTAATACTATGGTCTTCATGAGTTAATTAAGGGTTTGTTTGCCATCACTTCTTGAAACCTATGTTTGATTTTAAAACCTAGGTTTTGACTCAAAACCTAGGTTTTGTCTAAGTATAAAATTTTTCTGAAAAGCTATTCTGATTACAAAATCTCGGTTTGAAACCTATGTTTTCTTTTTCTTACTTTTTTCATTCTTTCTCTTTCCTTTTCCTACTTTTTCTTTATTCTCTTTCCTCTCTCCTACTTTTCATTCTTTATTTTTTCTCTTTCATATTCACTTTTTGTCTCAGAATCCGTAAAAGTTAAAAACTTCCCAAACATAAATCACTTTTTAAAACATAAGTTTTACCTTGAAATATGTAAAAGCTAACAACTTTCCAAACATAAATCACTTTTTAAAATCTACGTTTTACCTCAAAATCTGTAAAAGTTATTTTCAAAATAGCTTTCAAATAAGTCCTAAGATATCATGGAATTGCTTTTGTTGTTAATACTCGTCACTTTATTTAGCAAGACCAAAACCCAGGCCAGACCAAAACCCAGGCCCATATATTCATTGATCACTTCGTACCAAAAAATCATTTTAATGGCAGCTGGCCCGTTTGGCTCTCATTTTGACCAGAAGTCAGGATCTTCAAGTTGGGAGATTTGAGCTTGAGCTAGTTCAGAAGAAAAGTTGATGTGGTGAAGAGAGAAGAGATTAGCATGGAAGGGTGAGATTTGAGCTGCTTAGGCCAGAATGAGAATTGATCCATGGGTCCCACCTTCATTTTTTAATGGCACATGAAAATTACTGCAAAAGGCCTAATAATTTAATTATAATAAAAGCTCATGGGAAAAAAATTTAAATAGTAGGTTTTAGAGAAAATTGAGATTTATGTTTTTTATATCATTTTTTCACCAAAAACTTGCTTTTCAAATGCTTATCAAAACAAATTTCAATTTTACAAAAAGTTACTGCTGTTACTTTCAATCCAAACATAAATCACATCACATTAACTAATTTTTAACCTAAATTTTCCGAAAGTCATTATAATAAAAAGTTGCTTCGAATAAACGGTTCAAAATAAAATTACCTAGCAACAATTTATTTCGCCTTGAACCAAGCATGTGCCTGTAACAAGGCTTTCCTCACTCTAGAACTGCAGTTTGACATGTACAGCGAAAGAATTAATCATAAGTTACACTCTAGTATACAGGGTGCAGTCACGGGACAAGCAAAAGGAATCAGACCATCCTCATTGATTACAACCCAAATTAAAATGGAAGAAATGGGGAATTATCAGGTGGATAGAGCCACGAATTTAGGGCTCTACCTCATCGAAAGTTGTATATGCCATTGGTAATTTGCTCACTTGTAATCGTGATTCATGGATGAATTGGTAGGTTCTAGCTATCTAATGACTCGTTTAATTGATTTCGGTAGAAATGGAGATGGAAATGAATATAAATATGGAAAAAAAAGGAGGGGTCAAAAATCAATTCCATGAGTTACATCATGGAAATCATTTCTACCCATTTTGAATTCCATTTCCATTTCTATTTCCAATTCCACCTCTCAATTCCACCATACCAAATATAGGAAATGAATTTTATTTCCAATTCCACCCTACCAAACGAGCCATGAGAGAAGTCCAGTTGAACTCATGTGAAATCTATAACTACCAAAATCCAGCGGCTCAGAGTATTCTCCATGGTCAATAAGGCTTGCTGTAGATCCCAAGCAGGGGTTTCTCCCTCTCTTCTACTCTTTTCCTTGCAGCCTCTCTTGCCTTAAGAGCTGCTTTTTCATCTTCGGACATAATCTTGGATTTTGCATCAGGTGCTCTCTTTCTCTTTCCCACAGCAATAGATGAAGGGGCTGCTTTTGTAGATCTCATCGGGTTCAAAGTTGACACCAATGGTCCAGGTGCAGGTCCACTTTGAGACTTACTGGCACCTTTATCTTCAACTGATTTGGACTGTGAAGCCAACGATGGGTTTTTGACAGTGGGTCCCTTATACCCAGCAGTAGAAGAAAAGCTAGGAGAAGCATATGCCTCTTCCTGAGTCACCCACTTGCCTGCATCAATTTCTCTAAGTAAATACCCAGTTATCAATACGTGTATCATATTAATATATCACACATGAATCACTTCGTCAAAAATGACAAAACCAAACAAAGATATGGAAAAACAGTGTATGCAACTTGTACCTATGGCATCAGAATAGTAGAATCCTGACTTCGTATCATAATAGAAACCATTTCTCTGATGATAATAATAACCCGAACTGCTGTCGAACTCCCATTCTGGAAAATCAGCGAGCGAAAATCAGTTTCAGTTTAGTCATAACCAAGGTAAGATATATCTATAAACCACAAACAGAATGACACATCCGCTGTGGGTCAAATGCTCAATAGATAGTTCAGTAAACTATCTCAAAAACTACGTAAAAGTCACACAAGATACAATGACACTAGTGTTTCTTCATTACAGTTTGTTGACAACACGGATTTCAGCTATAAATTGATTTTGGCATATCCAACTGATTAAAATCCAAGGAAATATTTTTATTGGGTAAAGATTGAGTCATCTTTTCCCCAAAGCCCTTTCTCGCCTATGAGCACAGTATTAACAAACACCACAAAGGTCAGCAAGACAGAATAGCCTTTTCAAGATGTAGAGTTATAGAAAAATTATATTAAGTGCCAAAAATATAGCTCAATTAAGAGTCCAAACAATGAGTCCTTTCCAAAAGTATTAAGTCTAGATAAGAAGTGTTCACATGACAACTTGCTTCATACCACGCAAATTAATCATCATTATGACATCTTTAAAGATGAATGAATAATTTTACTTACAACCTTGACCATCCCCTTGGAAATCTGGTGCATGTGATTCTCTGGCTTTCTCAAACTTCAACACATCATTTTGATAGCTACGCTGTGCTTTCTGCAGTAAAACTAAAATATAAAATAAGCATATTGATAAGTAACACATCTCAAAGTGTGTGCATGTACGCTAAGTATTCTTATTGCTATATTGCAGTGGGTAAATATAGATGGAGGTGAAATAATTAATTTCATACTAACCACCAAATGTGGCACCAAGGAAAAATCTCAGGTACCTGTGTGATTATGTTTCTTATACAAAGTACAGATGATACGAATTTCCATCTATTTATTTATTAGAATGGACAAGAAACATAAATGCGGTAAATGAAGCGTAAAACTCTTGGACTCTAACCGCTTCAATTTGCTCCAGGGCACGGGCTGTTTCTTTTTGTTCTTTCTCCTTGGCAGCACCCTCTTTTCTCATAGTATCAAGCCTCTTAGCAACATTATCTTTATGACGTTGACCGAGTTCATGATTTCTGATACTAGCTGGATTATTTGATATATAGATCTTGCAGAAGTCACACCATTTATTGCCCTGGCTAACCCAATACTGAAAACAGGAAAGGAGTAATGAACAAAAGCAACCAATGACAAACTAGTCTAACTTCGGCATGCCAGAATCAAACAAGATGATGCATCGCCTTAAATGCTATATCATAATAAATCCTATCCCAGGAATTTGTATAATCAGGGATATGTAGTTAAATATTATCGTTTGCTCATTAGTTTGAAAATTAGTTTATGGCCACAAAATGTCAATGACTGAACAACAAAGTATGATCTACGAAAGTTTAAAGCAAACTTAGTGGCTACCTGCCCACTGGGCAGGAGAGCACCTATATATATATATATATATCTGCTGGGCTATTATTTTGTATTAGTTGAACTTCCAATTATCAAAATTAGAGTGTCATAATCTTAAAGGAACAATATTTGAACAGCTTATTTATCCATAAAGGGGGGACTGATTAAAAGATGAAGAAACAATATTAGAGAAAGAAAATTAAATCAATTATAAATATTGCATAAATTAAGCAGTTTACCTCAGTCATTGTGCAAATTAGGGCTGAAAATCGGACAGTTGGACAGGAAAGTAAGAGGGTGACAATAGCAGACACCAAAATTTATGACGAGTTGAAGCTCAAGTGTGCACGACGGGGACGGAGGTGGAGGAAAAAGAATGCAACTGCAGGCGACAACGAGTATGGAGGACCCACGAGCAGTTCGAAGAGGCGCCGGCAAGATAGGGACGAAACGGTAGACACGGAAGCGCTAAGGGTTCGAACGGGCTTTTGAAAATGGAAGTGAATGAACAGAACAGAACAGAACTAATCAATTTGTCTCAGGCAGGCTTCAGAGTTCGAATCGGAAAGAGATTGCGAAGAGGAGAATTCTCATCGCCGATGGAGGACAGGATTGAAGCAGGCTGAACCGCTGATGGATCGATGCCTGGGTTCTTTGTTAGGTTCTAGTGATTCTGTTTCTTCTTCTTCTTCGTTTTTTTGGTACCATGCTGTCTTTTTTTTGCACAAGTGATTCTTCTCGTCATAGGGCTTGCTGGATAGGGTGTTGGGCTTATTTTCCCCTTTGTATCGGGCTTGTCCAATTATATTCGGTCTTGTAACCTACGGTTGGTTTGATCAAGTGGTAAGCGGTTTGTTTCAGTTTAAGTAAGATCTCGAGTTGAATTTAATAATTCGACAGAATTA
Source organism: Vachellia pachyceras (assembly GCA_025593235.1). Classification (NCBI taxonomy): domain Eukaryota; kingdom Viridiplantae; phylum Streptophyta; class Magnoliopsida; order Fabales; family Fabaceae; genus Vachellia; species Vachellia pachyceras. The sequence goes on from JANTPZ010086851.1 coordinate 13,056, forward strand.
TACAAGGTTAATCTACCACATCAAAGTTTATGTAAAATGTGGCTAACGAGCGTCCCTTCAAGCCAAGAAGAGGAAGGTAACATGTATTCGTGTTGCGGTGTTTCTGGAATGAGCGTCCCTTCAAGCCAAGAAGAGGAAGATCAACTAATACGAAGCGCAAAAAAGATCAAGAATGCATAACCTAAAACACTGCGGGAGGGAAGTAATCAGGAAAATTGGATTAACGTGGGAACAAGATCATCAGGCTTCGTTTCTGGTGGACCAACATTCGCTCAGAAACTAAAAGGTATTGACGTTCATGAAGAGGGCTCCGATGAGGAAGAAAAGAACGATGAGGACTACATGTCTGACGATACCTTATTAGGAACATCCGAGCATGGAAATGAGGGAAGTGGGGAGGAACCAATGTTCCAGACAATAGAGGATCCGACAAGGAATTTTCCTACATTCACCTTTTCAAGCAAGATGAAGAAAAGATTGTATAAAGTATGGAGGGCCTGTTTGGTAACCATGGGCTTATTTTCATAAGCACGTTTAATAGTGCTTTTCTGCAAAACGAGACAATCTCCTCCACATATTTGCCTCGGCTTATGTGAATAAACACTTATAAGTGGCTTATGGCAATTTGCCAAACAGGCCCGAAGAAGGGCTGTCATTGTTAAGCTTTTGGATAGGAATATAGGCTACAAAGCTTTAAATTCTTGGTTGCAGACGATGTGGGCAAGGAAGGGTATTATCAACCTGATAAATATCGGTAACGGGTACTATGTAGTCAAGATGTCAAACAAGGAGGATTACCTGAATGCTTTAACAGGGGGCCCATGGATGATTTATGATCATTATTTAATGGTGAGACCATGGGAACCAAATTTCAAACCTCACAATGCAGTGATCGATAAGGTTGTTGTTTGGGTGCGCATGCCACAGGTAGCGTTGGAGTACTATGATGCGGAGGCCTTGACCTTAATAGGAAATTGGACTGGGGAAACAATTAGAGTTGACATGAATACCTTTTGCCACTTAAGAGGACATTACGCAAGGATATGCGTTTTGTTGGACCTAGGCAAACAATTAATGTCAAGGTTCACGCTGGACGGACAAGAATATTACTTGGAATATGAAGGCCTCCATATGCTATGCACCAATTGCGGTATATACGGCCATCGGATGGAGACCTGTCCTAAGAAGGCTAATGTAGTGGGGAAGGACTCAACGAATGAAGCAACTAATGGACAGGTGGATAATAGGCAAAAAGGTTTGCAGGACAAGGAGGATATCCAGGAACAGTGGCATATTGCCCAGAAACCTCGAAGAACAAGGAAACCAAAGGAGGTTAAAGGAGAATTTAGTTAAAAGAGAGGGGCACACGCTTCGGGGTGCTAGCTGACGTGGAAGAGGAGGGATCCAACGGAGGGCCATAGCCAAACACGCACAACGTGGAGGCACAAGACGGAGCGACACGAACAATCTTGCCAGAGAATATCGATGGAGGGAAGTCAAGGGGTGTTAGAAAAGGGAGGACCAAGGAGATACTAGCGATGGAGGAAAAGGAAAGTGGACCGAAAATAAAGGAGGTAAGGCACACAGAAGTAGAGCAAGTAATATGGAGGAGGTCTGAGAAAAGGACAAGAGAGGTGTGGAGTAACAAAGGACGTAAGGAGGACGTACTAAGATTGACAATGGGAGAAATCAGTGGGGGAATGGAAGGAGTGGAGGCTAGGCGTAACCAGGAACGTGGGCTAGGAAAAGCAATGGACGATGTGGATGAAAAGATAGGTATGGGCCTCGAAAAACAGGTAGCCTAACATTCGAATGGCCCATTAAAGATGGATAGCGCAGAACTGGATCCAGGAGACATAAAAAGTGGACAGTGGGGGGAGGAAGTGAGCCCAACTACGGAAATTGAAGAGGGGAGCGAAAGGGGGACTTGGGTACAAGAAACCCAAGAGGCCCAATAAGAATAAATGGGTTACGTTATCCAGTGAATGGTATTTATGAATAGCGTAATGTTTTGGAAGGTAAGAGGAGCCTGCTCTAAGGGACTCCTTCGAAATCTGAGGCCTATTATTCAACAGGCCAAACCGTCAATTATGATTCTGGCCGATACTAGGTGTAATAGTGAAACTCGTTTGAGAAATGTACTGTCGTTGGGCTTTGACAAGTTGAAAATGATACCTAGTGTAGGACTATCAGGGGGCCTGCTAGTGATATAGAATAGCTCTGTAGTGCAGGTCACGCACTTGGTTGAAGACCGACAGTTTCTACATTTCAAATGCAAGCCAAATGATGGTGAAGAGTTTTTTCTTTCGGCAGTGTACTCTCTTCCATACAGGGAGCCGAAATTGGATTTGTGGAATAAACTGAGGAATGTAGCTAGTTCAGTAACAAAACCTTGGATAGTAGTGGGAGACTTCAATAAAATACTGCACTCAACAGAAAGGGTGGGAGGGTGTCAGTGTAACCAATCCAGGATTAATTGGTTCCAGGATAGAGTAAGGGCATGTGGTTTAACAGACATGGGTTTCAATGGCCCCAAGTTTACCTGGAAAGGTCCTAAGAATAGAGGATATAGAAGACTATACGAAAGACTGGATAGGGCATTTGGGAATACAGAATGCTTTCTCACTTTCCCTCAGTGTATAGTAAAGATCTTACTTAGAACAAACTTCTTAGACCATAACCCACTGATAGTGCAGCTGAGAGGATATATGCATCCCTTAGGCCCTAAACCCTTTGAAGCCATGTGGATGGAACATGCAAGTTTTGTGGACGTTCTATCAAATACATGGAGTGAGGGAGGTAACTTTAACAAGACTCTGGAGAAATTGGGCTTAACCCTGGTTGAATGGAACAAACAAGTATTTGGTTATGTAGAGAAGAAGAAGAGAATTATTATGGCAGATTAAAAGGATTACAAAACTCTCAGGAGTATCCTTTCTCAGGATATCTCAACAAGGTGGAGCAAAAACTACAATGTGAGCTGGATGAACTGCTAAAGGCTGAAGAAATAAAGTGGTTTCAGAAGGTAAGGACGGAGTGGGTCACAAAAGGTGATAGAAATACACGCTTTTACCACTTGAAAACTCAATCCAGGAGACAGAAAAATAGAGTACTATCCCTAAAGGATTCAGCAGGGGTGTGGATTACAGATGAAACGAAATTAAAAGACCTGGTCAATGAATTCTTCAGAAGGCTCTACGAAGAGGAATCTAACTTTGTCCCAATAGATACTGTAACAAGATTCCCGAAAGTTGACATATCCAGACTGAGGAACATGAATTCCATCCCTTCACAGAACGAAATCAAGGATGCCCTCTTCTCAATGGGACCATATAAGGCCCCTGGCATAGATGGATTTCCCCCTGTCTTTTATCAGAAAAATTGGAACATTTTGGGAGAGGAATTGTGCATATTCATAAAAAATGCTTTCTGTAAAGTCCCACATCGGTTGGGAAGGAGAACGAAGCATGCCTTATAAGGGTGTGGATACCTTCCCCTCGTGGACGCGTTTTCTGGGTGGCTACGGCTGCACCCAGAGGAACAAAACCCTGCTCTTGACTACGGCTGCAAACAGGGACAATATCTGCGAGGGAGGGCGCTGGGATGTTACAAGTGGTATCAGAGCCAGGCCTCCGGTCGGTGTGCCAGCGAGGACG
>JANTPZ010086855.1:0-12491 GCA_025593235.1 Vachellia pachyceras
GTTGTCATGCAATTTTATAAATTGTGTTGGAAAGTTTTGCTATTGGGATTTCCAAAAATCTCATTATCCCCCAACCAACCATGTAGGTGGAAGTTCAAGTAAGGGTAAGAGCAAAATGAATGGTGATTCAAGAAGGCATAATGTTGTGCTTTTATGTATTAAAGCTATGTATGATATTAAAAACTTATGTTTAAGTTTGTATGTGGTTTGTAAATTAAACCTCTACATACGTAGTAGTCAAAGAGAGGTGAAAACATGCTCTAAATATAGGCTAATGCATGTTTAATTATGAGCAAAAGAAGAAAGCAAGCAAGCATGCCAAGAAGAAAGGAAATGAGAATGGCAAAACTCCATAAAAGTTATAGTAAGGTTGATCAAACCTCTAACTTTGGTATAACGTGAAATAAGGCAAATGAACTTCAAATGAAATGAAATTTTCCAGAAAAATAGTTGATGTTTCAAGCTTTAAAATGATCTAAATAACACTGGATTTGGAGTTTTGTATGAAAATTTATAATGTTCCAAATTTGGTGAAAAATCACAGAAAAACCTGGAAAAATGGGAAAATTACCAAATGAACAGTGCAACTTTGTGTAATAAACTGTATTAATTGGGCAAGTTAATGGCCCAATGAGTATTTTTCCATGTAGAGGATCTTGAAAGCTTCAAATAGAAATTGGAACCGCTCAATTTTAATTTTTCTAGAATTAATTATGAATTTTCAAAGTTGGGTCAAAATTCAGTGAATAATAACTTTTAAAAATCAAATTTTCAAATTTGATTTCTTTTGACTTTTTAAGCTATTCAAGGCCCAAGAATAGTTCCATAATGATATAAAATGAAGTTAAAGGGGTTAGTTAAGGTGTGTTACAATCTTCATGGTGGTCATCACAGGAGGTTAGTCTACCATATTCTCAAGAATTAGAAGAAGAATTAAAAGTGAATGTACAAGAACAATAAGGGACTAAGAACTAGTAGTCTACAAAAGAAGATCAAGGTTCACAAAGCATCCTAAAGATAAAAGCGCATGGCATACAGGAGTGCATCACTCATCCCAGAGAAGGAAGAGACAAGTCAACATGCAGAAGATGAAGATGAAGAAGAAGATCAAGCACAGCTATTACGAAGATCAACACAGGTACGTAAACCAAATCCCAAATATGCTAATGCAGCTTTAGTTGAAGATGCTCGAGAGCCAAGTACATATGAAGAGCTTGCAATGCATAAGAAGTGGCAGCAAGCCATGGAAGAAGAAATCCATACTCTAAAGCAAAATAAGACATGGGAGTTGGTGCCTAATGTGAAAGATATAAAACCCATATCATGCAAATGGGTTTATAGGCTAAAGACAAAGCCTGATGGGTCAATTGATAGGTACTAGGCAAGATTGGTGGCACGTAGGTTCTCACAACTTGGGGGAGCAAATGTTGAAGCTTTTATGAAGTAATGCAGAATGTCAAAAGGTTGAGAGAGTAGTTGTTGAAGGGAGTATTAAATAATCAACAACTCTCTTTGGAATGTTCTAGAATATTATGGAAGGCTCTAGAATATTTTAGAAGGTTATGAAAGCCTATAGAAGCTTCTAGAATGTTGTAGAAACCCGTGGAAGATTCTGGAATATTGTGGAAGCCTCTGGAAGGTTCTGGAGTGTTGTGGAAGCCTCTAGAAGGTTATGGAAGATTGCGAAAACTTATTGAATGTTCTAGTAGCTTAGAATCCATTTTAGAGTAGTGTAGAAAGATAAAAACGTGTATGATATTTTTAGGTTTGTATAGAATTTTCTATATGTAAAATATAAACCATAGGATCAAAATAATCTCCACCGTTCGTTAAGGAGGTGGAAGAGTTAAATATGTGGAGTGTGGGTGAGTATGGAGTAGAAGTGAGTTGAAAGAATTGAGATAATAAAGTGAATTGAGAGAATTGAGTGAGTTGAGGGAATAAGGTGAAGTGTGTGAGTGAGGAACTTGAGTGTGTGAGAGAGATACAAAAATTAGTGTATTTCATCTCTTCGATTTCAAATAAAAGTTTCATTTCATTAAAGTTCCTCCTTTTGTGTTCAAACTTCACGCCTCTACCACTTAAATACCCATGGTCAAGGCATTGTTGAAATGTAACAAGACATGAAGGATAGGAAGAAGACTTAGCTCGTATATGCAACAAGACAAGAGCTGGATGAAGAAGACATTGTTGGGGAAAAAAGAGTTGAGCCTTGTATTGTTTGATTAGTGCAAACGATTTCAGAGCTAGGGTTATCCGCTCTCCGCGAATGAGAGCGGAGCTAGGGCTAGTCGCTCTTCGCGAATGATTTCGCGAATCCGATGCACTGTGAGGCCAACAAACCAGATTTTCGCGAGCTCGATCTTGGGTCGTCAGTTTCGTCATTGCAAACACATCAGAGTGGACCTGTTATTACTACAAAATCTAATTTTTTTTATATGACTCTTTTTGTTTGAATTTTGCCCCAGTAGCCTCGGCGGAGCTAAAGCACTTTAAAGAAAGTGTGCAAGATTCCTCCAGAAAGGCAAGGTATGCGCTGTTTTCCATTTCATACCTGATTCCTCTAATATATTCTTGGATGTCAATAATGTTTTTTGAATGCTTAGTCTTTTTTATCTTTGCAAACAATGATCTTGGACGACAGTGTGATGCTTTTTAAATTGTTGCTTTCGGCAATGGCGATGTATGCTTTATATGTGGATTGCTTACCTTTAATTTTTGCGAGAGTATTTCCATTCTAGTTTCTTGTTCTTTAATTATTGTTGTTCCGGGATAGAGCTCTGGTCGGGGAACTTCAGCAGACGAGCCTTTCCTGTTTCATAGGTTAGTGTCCAAGCATTTATGGTGGTAGTTGAGTTTTTAAAAAAACATTAACAGGAATAAGGAAGGATTTAGTAAAAGTGAGGCTTAGTTGTCAGAAGCTGTTGTCATATAACGTTAGGACTCAAGTTTAAGGAATTCATGACTTGAGTTCTATCTCATGGGTTTACAGCAATCTGAAACGTTATGTGATAAAACTTCAAATTTTCAAAGTGCCTGACTCGAGTTAATAAAACTTTAATTTGGAAACTCGAGTTTATAATGAAAGTTTCATAACGTAGTTTTCAAAGCTTTTATTTGGAAACTCGAGTTTAGAATGCAAGTTATGAAACCATATTGTGAAACTTGAGTTCTAAAAGGTGAGTAACTCGAGTCACTGAAACTTTAATGCTATAACTCGAGTTTATGTTGGAAGTTTTTGTAAACAAATTATGCAACTTGAGTTATATTCTTCTGCAACTCGAGTTTTAATGTACCAAAAAGCTTCCTCAGTAGTTCAGGGTCACGAAACTTGAGTTTTATAAACCTGGAACTCAAATTGTCACAACTTGAAGTTGGAAACTCGAGTTGTCCTTGAAAGTTTTGGGAAACTCGAGTTGCTTAAGACTGCAACTCGAGTTCTAGCAGACAAGGTTCCTAGAAAACAGATTTTTAGGCATGCAACTCAAGTTCTAAAAAGGATGTAACTCGAGTCATGACAACTTGAAGCTGGAAACTCAAGTTTTCCTTGAAAGTTTTGGGAAACTCAAGTTCTTCAATACTGTAACTCGAGTTCTTGAATGTGAAGTTCCTTGGACAGAAGATTTGGGCACAAAACTTGAGTTGTAGGAAGATGTAACTCGAGTCTTCAAAACTTTTTCTTGGAAACTTGAGTTTTCACTGAAAGTTTTCAAATCAAAGGCACAGAACTTGAGTTTTTGAACATCAAACTCGAGTTTTGGAACTACAAAGACAGTCTTTCAATATTTCAAAAACATTTCCAAATCTTGCCATGTAATCATTTAATTAAAACGTTGTTATCATCAAAACAAGGTATCAACATTCTCTCCCTTTTTGATGATGACAAAACCTTAATTCTGAAATTTTGAAAAGTTGAGAAGCAATATCATAATCATAATTCATGATCCATAAAGTCATAAGCATCATAAGTTCATAAGCATCTTAAGTCATTTGTTAGCATAACATCATAACCACAACAAGCCAAGTCATAAACTACCTGTTCATAACAAAATAAAACAGAAACAAAAGCCTCTAAACTCAGAATACTTCTCCCCCTTTTTGTCATCACTCAAAGAGGGTGAGAGGTAGATGGAGGTGGAAGGTCAAGAGATGTGAATGGATGAGGAACAGAGGTCTCGGGTGGAGGTGCCTAAACAGGATCCAAAGGCTGAGCAGAAGCAGAAAAATCAATATGGGCAAACAATCGCTCAGAAGATGAAGGCTCAAACCCTGGTGGTGGTGCTGGCTGAGGTGTCTGGCTACCTCTGATATAATGCTCAAGAGACCCAACTCTACTATCCAATCCCTGAATCGAGTGAGATAAAGATGCCAACTCACCTGATACAGAAGCTTGGAATGAGTCAAAAGACTAAACCATGGTTGCAACAGCTGCATTTAAGGATGACTGAAACATAGATTGAATATGGCTCTGAGTCTCAGCATATAAAGCAGTGGTAAACTCTTCTCCCATTCTCCTTAATTCATTATGCATAAAGGTCTGTAAGGATGCCTGAGAGAATGAGGGAACAGAGTGATGCTGCTATGTGGCAGATGACTGGGCCTCATCTTAGCCTCGAGAGGTAGCAGAGATGGTCCTTCTCCTCCTCATAGGAGCAGTTTTTGGCTCAGGATTGATGATTTCAATGTGCATCCGATGGAAGTGAGTGGCCGTAAATTGCTGAGGAGTCAATGGTATCTGATCAGGGAGAAGATACCAAAAATGATGAAGATCCATGACGCGGGAGACTAAGCTGGGATAAGGTAAAGTTATCTTCTTCGATTTTGATCATACCAGCTTTTGCATCTCAAAAAAGACCATCTGTCCAATGTTTCTCTTCTCCTTCTTCATAATGGAACGAAGAATCTGATAGTCCATTAGAGAGAGATGAGTAAAGTTCTTGCCTTTGTTTACCATACAGTGAGAATAAACGTAATGGATGGTCCTCTGCAATGGTGGCATGGAAGACGGATCAAAATGCAAGCCCTGTCCCTCCTGAAACTCTTCACCTGGCCTCAATACCTCAAATATATCTGCATTTCCAAGGTCCTTTAATGCCTTATCATATCCTCTCGTACCCAGATAAACATTCAGCAATTCAGCAGAAATATTGATTCAACTACCCTGCATAACCGTCTGCAGCCCATATTCTATAACTTTCTTCTTATTTCTAACAACATTCTTTTCAACCATGTTGTTATAGAAGACTCTAACCATGTCAGGATTAAAATGAGTTTGTAATGAAATCAGACTTTTATAATATTCCAGATATTCCTTTACATTCTGTCCTAGCTAACCACTTATATGATCTAAATTCACATAAACAACAAGGCACAAGTCTCTATCTTTAAACTTAAAAGGGGAATTAATCATTACTGAATTGGCATTGTAGCCCTGAGGTGCCTCTGGAATCTCCAGTTGAGACTTCTTTTCCTTCTTGGACCCTTTCTTCTGAGATGATGAAGCCCCATGAGTGGGAGAGATACTTTCAGTCTCGGAATCAGAATGATGATCGGTAGGAGTGGGCTCTAGCTGAGATGAAGTGTCCACCATGGGTGCCTTGCCCTTGTCTTTCTTGCTCAGAATGGATTTTGGAGGCCCTGTTCTTGGTCTCCTAACCAGAGGAGTCTCTGTTTCTTCCTCAGAGGGTTCGGCAATACGCACATGCTTAGAGGGAGTTTGAGATCTTGATTGGGATTCATAGGGGGCTTTGGAAGTTGATTTGGAAGACTTCCCTACAGTTACTTTGGTGCGAGCCATGGAGAAATTGGATCAAAGAGCACGAAAAATGGAATTTTTGGCCGAAAAGAGAGTGATGACGTCGAGTGGTTTATAGGGAAGATTGGGTAATGAAAATAAGTTAATAATGGGTGGAATGTAAAGGGGTTTTTACGAGTTTGATGAATGAAGGGATACAACGGTTTCGAGCAGTTGTAACGGTTGAAAAAGAAACTGATTTGAGAGAACACGAGTTAGGAAAACAGAGGTTAGGGTACGAATTATAGCAGAAGAGGGGGAAATATAGTTTCTGAGTAATGGAATTCGAGTTTTGGATTCCATAACTCGAGTTTGATTGAGTGAGAATTGGTTTCTCAGTTATGGAACTCGAGTTTTGGTCTCTCAGAACTCGAGTTTCGAGAGGCAAAAATAACTAATAGTCAAGAACTCGAGTTTTGGTTTATCAGAACTCGAGTTTCATGACTCCCATATGAAAATATGCCTTAGAACTCGAGTTGTGCACTTCCAGAACTCGAGTTTCAGGCCTGTGAAGGAAAAATGCATACCTGAACTCGAGTTGTCAGCTCCCAGAACTTGAGTTACACAAACTTGAATGCCAGAACTCAAGTTTTCCCTTCCAGTTCTCTGAAATAGTGTTGGAACTCGAGTTCCCTTTTGTCAGAACTCGAGTTTCAAGCCTCTGTGTCACAACTCGAGTTTCTTTCTTCCATAACTCAAGTTTCTGAGCTTTACTTCTTTAAACTTGTTTCTGGCACTTACACAGAAGCCTGCAAAATTCATTGAAAACACTCCGATGCTTAAGTTAGTATAACCAATCATCAAAACAATGGTAAATCAACATTAATTACAGTTCATTGGGATTCACCATTCCCAATTCTCTTCGAATGTTCATGAATTGCTCCCTGGCTAATGGTTTGGTGAAGATGTCTGCTATTTGTTGATAGGTTGGAATGAAAACCACTTTGATGTCTTTCCTTTGCACATGATCTCTGATAAAGTGATGACGTATATCGATATGCTTTGTCCGAGAGTGATGCACAGGATTCTTGGCCAAATTGATAGTGCTGGCGTTGTCACAGAGTATGGGAATTTCTGTGAAACTCATTCCCAAGTCTTGAAGTTGTTGTTTCATCCACAACATTTGAGCACAACAGCTTGCAGTAGCTATGTATTCAGCTTCTGTTGATGATAGTGAAACTGTTGATTGCTTCTTGCTGAACCAGGATACCAAGGAACTGGCACTAACCACTTGTACTTTTCCTATCAGTCTTGTAGCCTGCATGGTCAAAATTTGAGTATGCTATCAGCTCTTCATTAGTTCCCTTGGGATATCATATTCCAAGATCAATGGTGCCAGCAAGATATCTAAAGATCCTCTTCACGTTTTCAACATGTGATTCCTTTGGTGCTGCTTGATAACGTGCACACATCCCAATGCTGAACTGAATATCTGGTCTGCTGCCCGTGAGATAGAGCAACAAACCAATCATTCCTCTATATCGCTTGATGTCAAAGTCTTTGCCTTTTGCATCAGCATCAAGCAATGCCGTTGAACTCATGGGAGTGTCTGAACTTTTGCATTGATCCATCCCAAACTTATTTAAAGCTCTTTTAGATATTTCGTCTGACTAATGAAAATGCTGTTCTTCCTTTATTTGATTTGAAGGCCAAGAAAGAAGTTGAGTTCTCCCATCATTGACATCTCAAATTTAGCCTGCATAATCTTAGCAAACTCTTGGCCTAGATCATTGTTAGTTGCACCGAAAATGATATCATCGACATAAATTTGTACAATTAATGTACCACGTTTAGAATGCTTAACAGATAAAGCTGTATCAACCTTTCCTCTAGTAAAACCTTTCTTTATCAAGAAGTTGCTAAGTCTTTCATACTAAGCTCTTGGACCTTGTTTTAAACCATAAAGTGATTTCTTATGTTTAAAAACATGATCAGGCTTATAAAAATCTTCAAAACTTGGAGGTTGTTCAACATACACTTCCTCCATAATAAACCCATTTAGAAAAGCATTTTTAACATCCATTTGAAAAAGTTTAAAATCCATTAAGCACGCAAAAGCAAGTAGGATACGTATGGCTTCCAATGTTGCCAACTAAATTTGTTAAAATAGATCTCTTTTTAATATAACTAAATTTGTAAAATACTCAAGGTATCAAATAAATAAATATAACCATATAGAACTTAGTTATAAAAATAGATCTACCATTTTATGACCTTATACAAATAAAACTCAAACTGAACAAAAATCTAGATCCCAAAATATCTTCTAACAAGTATAATATTACTACTAATAGAAAGAAAAAAATATTTAGAAACCTTCATAAAAGGAGTTTAATGAAAATAAGATATTTTTACTTACCTAAATAATCCCACAAGTAGAACCTCAGAATGAAAAAAATACCTTCCTACCTTTGTTCTCTCTCACACACACTCTCTTACCGCTCCCTCTCTCTGGTGCAGCTCCGTCCCTTCTCTTGATGTGTGTGTGGTGTGCGTTGTAATGTGTGTGTGGGGTGTTGTAGTGTGTGGGGGTATTTATAATACCCCCACAGCGTAGAGCTGGGAAAACAGGCTCAGCCCGCGGGTTGAGCCCACCAACCTGTGGGCTGAGGGCAGCCCGTTTAGTCCGCGAGTTGGTGGGCCAGCCCGTTTTTTTATTTTCCTTAAAAAAAGATTAATCCTTTTATGCTTTTTAGAAGGAAGTCGATGATGTTTCAAACTTTCAATAGCTTTAAATATTATTTTAAACCTTATTATTTCTTCTTAAATGTATACTTACTTTGGAGATTGTTGATTATGTATTATGCTTTTGTATTGTAAACATTGTTGATTATATTTTTTTATAGATGTATTGTATTTTTCTTCTGAAAAATTAAATGAACTTGGTAAATTTTATGTAAATTTGTTGTATTATTTTTTTCTAGAAAAATTTTTTACTAAGATAATAAAAAATGTAAAATAAAAAATGGAAAAAAAGGTGGCGGGCTGGCTGATGGCAGCCCATATGAAAACGGGCCAAACGGGCTCAACCCGTTTGGCTCGCGGGTTGAGGTGGGATGGCTCGTGGGCCGACGGGCCAGTCCGTTTCCCAGCACTACCACAACGTGAGACCCTTGCAGAAATTTTTTTTAAAATCAAAGCAGATGGTGATGGGTGGATGACCCATCGCCATTCTCTTCTGCCACAAGCATATTTAATCTATTTATATATATATATTTAAACTGCCCTGACCCCTTCCTTCCTGCCACACGTTCTGATAATGTGTGGCAGATTTTTTTCTTTTTTAAAAAAACATGTTATCACAACTCTTCCCACCTAAATAGGAATTTTGTCCCCAAAATTTACGATAAAAGGAAGGAATCATAAACACCACAAAACACAACCACAAGTTTCTAAACACTCAAAACAACCAATAGTATAAAAATCACACAAATACCAACAAAACATAACACAAGCATAAATATCAAACACGATCACAGCACACCAGCATGCCTAATCGAAAGAGAAGGATGGAAAGTCACGCCGCATCCACTTTTCAGTTTCCCAGTTAGCATCTCGTGAAGACATCCCTTCTAGAAAATTTTCAAGAGATGAATTGTCCTATTTCGCAACTGCTGATCCTTCACATCTATAATTTTCTCTGGCTCATGTGTGTAAGTCAAATTTTCTCTCAATTCGACTTCTTCTGGCTCAATCAAATGGGATGGGTCCGAGTGATATTTCTTCAATTGTTACACGTGAAACACGTTGTGCACACTCGACAAGTGCGGTGGCAAGGCCATCTGATAAGCAACTGGTCTGATTCTCTCCAATATTTTGTAAGGACCAATGGATCGGGGAGTTAATTTCTTCACTTTAATAGATCTGCTAATACCAGTCATCGGTGAAACCTTAAGTAACATGTGGTCACCCACTTCAAACTCTAAAGATCATTGTTGTCTATCCACCTTCTTTGCCGGTTATTCAACACCTACGAAGAAATTATTTTGATCAAAAAAGGAATTGAGAAATTCAATTTCTATTTAAGTACTCATGAATTTATTATAAAAATGGACAACACATCCTTTCTATCTATGCTGGATACTAAAAAGAAAACTCTCTAAGACTTCCAATCCTTCGTTGGAAAGACTAGTTCTCCAGCTATAAATTCACCGTTCTCTATATCAAAAATCACCACAACACCATTACAGATTATCTTTCTAGGCCTTTAAAAAATCAATTCCTCACATTCTTTAGACAATTTTCTATTCTGAACAATTCAAAACCGTACAAAATGCCTCTTGAAATGATTGCCTCCATCTTCCCTCTAGGCACCAATCCTGATATTTCATGAGGACTTATAACCTAGCCAAAAACACTATGGTTTATTAGCTCTATTGGCTTCTTGTTAAGACTACCTCCCTCTTATCAAAAGTCCCATTCCAGATGGACTTCTGTAGTATTTATGGTCTCTCTTGCTATTAGGTTTCCTCCTTTATCCATTTACTAGCACCTTTGTGATGTCAACCAAGAGAATATACATCTGGTTACTCTTTTCAAGTTCTTCACTCCTCTTCTGTACTAGCGCAGAAAACTTCATAAAATTATCTAGGACAATAAGCTTTGGACTACTTTAAGGCCTCAATAGAAAAAAGTTTTTTATTTATTTCCTTTTCCTTTCCAGAGATTATCATCATCAAATTGGTAAACCTATCAAAACACTCAACAGGATAAAATTATGTACTACCTCCCCATTTTGGTCCAGATATCAAAAGAAAATTATGGAGCATTAGGTCCACATTTAATTGATTATAATGAGCCAATTGAAAATGAACAAACCAAAAGACATCCTTTGGATGCCTATCCTCCATACTCTCCTACAAAAGAGGAGAACAATATAATCACTTCCATTTCCACACAAGCCACCTTAGAGGAGTTCCAAAGCAATTTCATCATGCAAGATATCCAGTCTCAACAGTCTTAAAGTCCATATCTTGGTTTAGAATTTTAGAATTCTTAAGATCCCTATCAATTTGACTCACCGAAATACTCCAAAGAATATTCTAGTGTCACCAAGCTCACTCATGACTTTGATGAAGACAACAAAGATAATGATGAAGCATGCAACAATTGACATGACATGTATGACTTAGACTCAAAACACAACAATCACTACAAAAAAATGGTATTTAACAACGGTTATTGCATACATTTGTAGCGGTTATAACCGCCACTAATACACATTGCAGCGGTTAGAAAAACCACCGCTAAATTCACCGTAGCAAGCCAATTAGTAGCGGTTAACTAGAACCACTGTGCACACAGAAATAACCGCTACCACTTTTTGCAATGCACATTTTGTAGCGTCAAAACACCGCTGCTAATATGGCCGAAAATGAAATTTCAAATATTCCCTTAATTATTAGCAGCGGTTCTATAACCGCTACTATGTTTAACTTAAATATTCCCGCCCATTTTTGAAATTTTCGTCCATTATTAGCCGCGGTTTCTTAACCGCTATTAGATTGAAATTTAAAATTTCGCGCCTTTTTTGCCCATTTTTTATAGCGGTCAGAAACCGCTGCTAAATGTCAGTGAAACATTAAAAAATTTCTGTCCAAATGTACCGCCTTTTTTCCGGCCACTGTTTTTGTAGCCGTCAGAAACCGCTGGTAAATGTTGTGAAAAACAAAAAAAAAACACTTACATCTGTAGCGGTTGCACAACCGCTACTAAATATGATAAATATTAAAAAAATAAAAAACAAATTATTAATTTTTTAAAAAATAATAAATTAATGTTAAAAAAATGATAAACGTTAAAAAATCAGTAACATAATAAATTAAAAATATCATTAAAAAAATCAATAAACTTTATTTATACACACGTTTATAACATAACATAAAAGCAAAAGATCAAAACAACATAAACAAAGGTTAAAACTGAAAACCACAAATTTCAAAACATTTCTCTAATTAAAATAAAAACACCCATTAAAATAAAATAATTATACACAAAAAATTTACCATCAGCGCGCCAACATTCAAACAAGAAGAAGGAATCTACCATATAGCACAACAGGGAGGGAAAGGTATTTATAGTGTCATCCGCTTCAATTAGTAGTGGTTTATGTCACTGTAATTTGTAGCGCTTTTTACGTTCAGTAGCGGTTAAGGTTGCTGTAATTTGCAGCGTTTTAGATTTAGCAGCGGTTTATGTGGCTGTAATTTGCAGTGGTTTTTTTAGCAGTGATTTATGTCTATGTAATTTGCAGCGGTTTTTTGTTCAGCAACGGTTAAGGTTGCTGTAATTTGCAGCGGTTTTTTGAGCAGCAGTGATTTTTTTGCAGTGGTTTAATAACCGCTGCAAAAATATTCAACTTGAAAAAAAATTACGCACCTGGTTTATTTATTCATCTTTATCAGCTCTAACAAGTGATATAGCTTCATCTCCTTCAGGTAAAAGGTTTCCAAAAGTAGTATACTGGAATGGCTCCGCCTCATGTGGCAAATGTTCATCACTATCACCTATGTCATAAATATCTCTGGGCTTGAGATGAACCACCATACTCCAATCTTTATGTTTCGGATCTTCGACATAAAAAATTTGCTGTGCCTCTTATGCTAGAATATATGGTTCATCGTCTGCAGAATCACTTGTGTGAATGAGCCTTGAGAAATTCACAGATGTGATGCCCAACTCATCTGTGATTATACCA
>JANTPZ010086877.1:0-10422 GCA_025593235.1 Vachellia pachyceras
TTCATGTTGTTATATTATGTTATTTATTTGATATTTATATTTCATTGTTTTAATTATTTTATTATTTTCATTTATAAATTAAGTTATTTTATTTTATTTGTATTTAATTTATTTATGTTATTTATATTATCTTTTCATTTCCTTTTAACAATATGTTGTTTATTTATTGTAAGTTATTTATTTACTGTTCTAAATTTGTTGTTCTTATAATTTATGTTTTGCTTATATTTTACTTTCAGTCGGTTGCTATTTATCTTTTTATTATGTGTGTGTGTTACTTTATTCTTAACTTTATCTATATTATTTACTATTATTGTTGTTATTGTTTATCATCTATACTTATTTATTGATTCATTTATATTTGTTTATATTATTGACATATGCTCCCTCTATATATAATTATACAATGTATTTATATTATTGTTTATACTCAATTACGAATTTTTATTTATTGAATTTATTTCATTACAGTATTATTTTAATTTGATGGCCACCAACCAAGATATTTCTGTAATTATGATTGAATGACATAAAGTCACATCACTGTTATAACAGTTCTTTTACGGAGAACAGAATGGATACTTGCAAATGGCAAGAAAAAATTGTGCCATTTGAATAATCAAATTGCTACAAATATCAAACACCTGAAGGCTTAATGTTCAAGCATCAAAATTTGGTAGCTTATAAAGAATTTATCTTTGGTCCAGAAGACCAATGCTTGAAGGAAGTGATGATGCACTATTAAACTGCAAAAGGATGATGGTCATGATCATATCATTAGATTGATTGACAATTGAAAACTGAGCCTTTTAATGGCATCAAAATTATAAAAAATGTTACAATGTGATGGGAAGTCATATAGAAAAATACATATCAATTCATTGAAAAAGGTTGAATTGGTTGATTATGAACCATAAATTACCATGGAATTTATTTTGTTATATAACAATACATGTTAGTTCCTGAAGAATTATATGCTACAAAATTGATATATTTCATGAAGAATTAGTTTAGTTCCTAAAGAACTAATATAACTTTTTAGTTTATGGGCCAAAAAAGAAGTGATGATGAAAATTATGGCCCATAAATCTGTATTAGAGTTTTTACAACACATTATCAACAAAGACATACAAGTTGAAATACACTGAATAAGAAAAGCATGATTCACATTTGAGGGGGAGGTCGTTATAATACAAATGTGAGCTAATTTTGTATATATTTCCATTTATGTGGGGAAATTCTTAAGTCTTTTGATCTCCCAAAATGGATATCAGACCTCCCAAATTGGATGCCATGTTAAATGTCATATTGAGATTTTAAATCAATATGAAAATTGAAAAGTTGTTATGGTAAACTAGAGGTTTCCTGATTTAGCAAATTTATTGTTGGCATGACTTGTTTGATCATCCGAGTTATATATAAGATCCAATATAATGTCAAAGATTGTATATTGGCATCTATTGAAGAGTTAGAGGATTCTTAATGAATAACTAGCTATCACATTATATATAATTTAAAGGTTATCATGTGATGCTTGTTCTCAATAGAACAATATTATTATCTAAGTGTTAGTTTATCTGACTTAATATATTGCATCACTTATACATATTAAGCCAACAAAATTCTCCCAGTGAAAGTGGCTTTGGTCAGGAGCCAGATATTTTCCATTTTAAAAGTTTGAATGTGCGACGTTTTCTTTTTGATCCACCACAATGCACATAGATGGAAGATAGGGATAAATGTTGGGCAAGATTCTCCTCCTTATTGTCTCTAAATGAAACAAAATTATGTTTCTAAAGAGAGCAAATGGGTTTATGAGACTTGTACTGCATTATTAGTTGATTGTTAATTGACAAAATTTTTTTCACACGAGGGGGAGAAATTGAGTGGCTGGAAATGAAAATACATTGAATGCATTATTACTGTCAAATATAGATCCTCAAGTAATAGAGTATGAACCAGAAGTTCATCGAATATTGCATTCATGAGATATTGTAAAAATATCTGTCAGATCGAATTACTGACCTAAATGAGAATTACTAATTCTCATATTCCAGTTGAGAATGCTCTAATTAGTATAAATGAAAGTGAGACATGCCTGAGGCATGATAACCAATCGGTTCCAATTATACTTTGGATAAAGAGGAGCATATAATTAAGATGATCATATTAAGGAGGCTAACACTTTAGAAGAGGTCAAGACATAACTAGTTTTAAAACCTCAAGAGAGGTTTAGGTACATGAAAATAATATTGAGATCTTGATAAGTTATGTCACAATGAGAAAAAAGGAACTTAAAGGATATAGAGTTGTCGATAACGGTTTGACAATAATATCACGTGATCAAATGAGGATCTTATATATGAATCTATCATAAAAGGATGACAGTAAGGTGATTAGCCAACAGAAAGGGAAAAAAAAGGAAAAAGATGAAATAAAACATGATTGCATCATTTTGATATGCGAGAATTATGGATCAGTGGTCCAAATGCATAGAATATAAAGTTGTTATGAGACATGAACATTTATGTGAAAACACAGGTTTTCATAATGGTATGATGATGAGGTGTATTATTTTGTGGTGGATGGAAAGTAATTTCTACTTTGGAAGGATATGAACACAAAATATACCTCTATTGGATATTATTATATCCTAAATATATGGCTCAATGAATGTGAAATTTACATGAAAATCCTTGAAGGTTCTAACTGTTAAAAACATGTTTAAGAAAATCATTATCTATATAAAATGCTATATAGACTAAAATAACTTGAGCATATATATACATTATTCAAAATGATATTAAAAAATAGTATATGTTGCATTTGATTTTGAAAGTCATGATTTTCGCTTTGATAGTTGGATTACAAAATTGAATAGAAATTCCTTATATCTATTCCATGTTAATTCACATGATTTGTTAATGTTTTGTGTTATATTTTTATTATAAAAAATAGATTTTTGCAGGTATACAAATGGATGGTGAAACTAATATTTGATGAAATGATTTAGCATTCCCAGAAGAGATACTGGAGACTTGGTGAATATGCTTTAAAGATATTACATGATGACAATGTGTCATGCACAATTCAGCTAAAAGGAAGATATGCTCTAAAAAGCATTAGAGATTATTTGCTTGACAAGAATTCAGTATACTGTATCTAGATAAAAGGAAATATTGTTACCAGGGGAAGTAAAAGTGATGATTTTATCATAAGAAGTGAGGGTGATATTATTTCCAGGGGGAGAAAATATTATGCTGCACTCTTTTTTCCTTAACCAAGGTTTTGTCCCACAAGGTTTTCCCGGTAAGGTTTTTAATGAGGCAACTTCAGTATTATTGTGTATTCTTTTTCCTTCACTAGGTTTTTATCCCATTGGGTTTTTCCTAGTAAGGTTTTAACGAGGCACAACATTTGCTTATAGACATAAAAGGGGGAGTGTTATGAAATTATACAAGTGTGGATATCTATAAAGTGCTTTGGATTCCTCTTAGGATTCTCTCACTCTCAATACCATATTCCATAACCTCCCACCCCTTATTATTCCCATCCTTAATGTCATACATCCCATAACCTCCTCATCAATGGTTTGTGAAGAGTTTCATATGGTTAATGCCATTATGTTTGCCTTTATTTCTTTGTAACTCTATGTGTACACTTTAATGTTTGTGAGCCTATAAACAGAGGCAATGTACAAGGTATTGGGAGAAATGCAATGAAATGAAAGAGGGCTCCTCTTTATTCTCCCCATCATCTTTCTTCTTCAACTACACTTATATTTTTCATATATGCTTCCTTGCTTCTTCTTTCAATTTCCTCTTCTACTATTCTCTTCCTCCACTCTCAAATTCTCTAATTTTATAACAGTTTTTAAATTTCTTTATATTATTTTGGAAGTTATGGCAAAGGTAAGTTATAATCAAAACATTGACGTGTGTTGTTGTGTGTGTGTCATTGATTGGCAGTACTGTCAGGAAGAATCGGTGAAGCTGTGTCAGCAGATTCAGATGCTTCAAAATTTAAACAGGTAATTTCAGTTATTTCTTAAATGTAAAGAATTGAAAATCATATGAACCATAAAATCCATTATTATTATTATTATTAGCATACGGTCAAGCATGCATGATCTTATATGGTTTTTTTGTATATTTGTCACCATATATGAATATGTCTCGTGATTGAGAATAATTTTGTATTGGATTATTTATTGTCAGTATATTTCTTTCTGACCCTCCATTGCAAATTGGGAGGTGAACCTCAATTAGAGAGTTCATCCTTGAGAAATCCCTAAAATTTCTGTATATATGAAGTGGTTTAAATTGACATGCAAAAATCTAGTCTAGTTAGTATATTGTATTTACCGGATTTAAGTCTTGGCCTTCATAGGGAAAAATGGGAAAAAAATTAGAGAAGTTGAGATCCTGGACTGCCTGCACAATTGTGCCAATTGGTGGACCGGGTTCAAAGCAACCTGACTTCAAATTCATACCGAACCAGATTGGACCATGGACTGCTTAACCATACTTTGGATTAGGCTCTGGTCTGCTTCAGTCTATATGTTATGCAGCCCTTATACTTTGGAGAGGAATTAACTATTGATTAATTAACCTTATGCTAATGATTTGATGTTGGGACGTTCTTTGTTGGTGGTATTATAGGCACTTGATAGGTGATGCGTTGAGCACACTTACTGTGAAGGAACTGAAGCAGCTAGAAAATAGGCTTAAAAGTGGAATCTCTCGAATCAGATCTAAGAAGGTATATATCTTAGTTATTCATTATATCATTCTTTCAGCAAAAAGAGTGACCTCATTCGTTTAATTTATTAGGAGATATTATTGAAGAATCATACATATATTGGTTGAACATGAATTCAAAATAGGGACAATTATTCTTTTCTTCCTCCAACTATAAACTCGATTGTGACTCAATATCTTAACTTTAACTCGGTACAATATAACTCAATCTCTAAACTTTGGCTACTATGCAATTCAATCCATATTATTTTAGCCATTTTATAATTTAGTCACTGTATTTTAGAAAATAAATCATACATCTAATAAAATGTTAGGGATTAACATTATAAAATGGTTAAAAATATAGGGATTGAGTTGCAGTGAGTCAAAGTTTATGGACTAAATTACAACCGAGTCACAACTATAGAGACTTAGTTGCACTGAGTCAAAGTTCAGGGGCTGAGTCACAACTGCGTCAATGTTAAGGGACTAAAAGATTAATTTCCCCCTGAAAGTATATAAAATTAAGGTGGGTTTTTTCCGATTGATTTAAGTCATTTTAATTGAAAAAACAACCTCAACATTTAAACAAATAATAAAATTCATAATTAGCGTATATACCATGCGTTATCAACAATAACAATAATGATACTTCATATGCTTCTGATCAAATGAAATGTCATTATTCCTTTCAGTCACTTCAATTTTTTTTTATACAATATAATTACTTCTATTTATGATACATAAAATTGTTGTTTTTTCATGTAACTAAAGAAATATTGATTGAAACTTAGAGTGTTAATTTTTTTAAGAATAATAGGAGAAGTAATGAAAATGGTACTGCTTGGTTCATCACAAAATATTGAATTATACTATCAAAAAATTAATGAAAAAATGAATGAAAGCAACCAGATTCTGAATGGGCTGTTAATTGGAGCAATCACTCCAGTGAAAGGCTCTAGGTCAAAGAATATGGAATCTTCTAAGAATGTCAATCTGAATGTTAACTCAAACTCTCCAGTTGTAAAATCGGCCAAGTCTCAGAAATCAGAGTCAAAGAACCCTGATCCAGTAATCCATTCGTCGCAACATAAGATCCGGTAGAGGAAGTTTGTGGTGGCGAAGAAGAAACCGAACAAATAGGATGAAAGTTCGATGGTTACGTGCAAATGCAAAGACAAACATGAAGGGAGCCCTAAGAAGTGTCTCTACGTGGCATACGAGAATCTCAGGTCGTCACAGGAAGAATTCTTTAAGAATCATGGAGTCAGGATCAGTCTAAGACCGACGGTAGGGCATAGAGTGAACTCGGTAAGGTAACAGAAATGAGTTGGATGATCCAGGACTGTGAATTGGAGAAGATGAGTATGAAGGGAAGACATAGGCCTGTGAATCCAAGAAGGATGATGCTGAGGAGACGGATCGCCTAATCAGATAGGAAGTTCTACAGTGAAAAGGAGGAGGGACATGTTACAGGAAGATGCAAGGAATAGTATTCCTAAGACTGGATCTAGACGAGTAATGCATTTGGTGAAGACGTTCAAGAAGCTTCGATCTATAGGCTCAGATGAGGAGGATGAGGAGAAGGAGCAACTAGAGAAAACTAAGAAGGTGACGAAATGGGCATTGCCTGGATTGCAACGACATAAACAAATTGAAACTCAAGATGATTCTTTTTCATTCTGCCCATCTTAGTTGATCTTGACGTCCGAGAATCTCGGTTTCTTCTTATTTGGATAGCAGCCTGGAAGGTTTGAATTATCAGCCCTACTGTCGATCCTGATTTTTGGGAAGGCTGAGATTTACATAGCAACTATTGAAGGTGAGCTTATCATAATTTATGCAGGAGATGTTGATGGTTTTGAAGCCACTGCTGTGGAATCTGATGAGAAGATTGATACAACAAGGTATTAGCTAATCCCAACTGCTTTATCCGTACTTCGTGAGCAAAAACAAAGGAACGAAATTCCTTTAAACTTTAGCCACCTTTCTTAATTTAATCAGCCATTAATTTTCCACCAAATCCAAGCACAGAACAAAGGCTGGAAGTTCTAGTCATAGTGATGTTTTAACAGACCAGCTATTTTCCAGAAAACTAAAAGTACTCTATTTTCTTCATCTTTTTTAGTATATAATATTTGGAATTGTGCATACTATGTCTTACTTTTTCTTGATATATTTCTTGACCTTTGGGACATCCTTTTGAGGCTTCAGTTTATTGCTTTGTCAGATGAACATATCAATATATTTTCACAATCTATTGTTGGTATGAATTATAATTATAGAGAAAGAAAACCTGGTGAATTGACAAACTTAAATTTTGCTACTATATTTTTTACAATATAATTTTCCTCATAAAAAGGGGTTGGTCTCTTCCCCTGCGCCACATGCTTCACTGCAATTGAGATTTGATATGTATATTTTTCTCCTCAATATATAAATACACACATATATTTAAGTGTCTTGCATAGGTTACTTCACAAGAATTTATTAATAGCCATTGTCTCTTTTTCCTTTTATTTGGCCAAGGAAAATATGGGTGAAGCTAAAACACCAACCACCACATTGTTTTCTATCCTCCCATAAAAAAGTTACATGAGATTTCTCACAGATAGCCTTTATCATTGTGCACCTGTTGGGAGCGCTAAACCATGGAGTGGAAATCGATAAGTTGTGGTTGCTCACTTTTTCTATATGCATTTTCCAGTGAATCAGTTACATCTTATGCCCGTCACCTTGAGAATAAACATGATATGCTTCTCGGGGTGCTGTTTGAGCGTGGGACCTACAAGAAGCTCTATAGCTATCGGCATCTTATAAATGGATTTTCTGTTCATCTTTCCCCAGAACAGGTGAAGCTTGCATTATGTTTATTACTATTCTAGACATAAGGTTTTTTTTTCAAACTACTTGAAATACTTTCTACGTTCTGTTTTTCTCATGCTTTCCTCTTATATTAGAATGCACAAAACATTTTCACAAACCTTCTATGGTTGCTATACAAATAAGAAGAAACCGAGATTCTTGGACGTCAAGATCAACTGAGATGGGCAGAATGAAGAAGAATCATCTTGAGTTTCAATTTGTTTATGTGGTTGCAATCCAAGCATTACCCATTTTATCGCCTTCTTAGTTTTCTCTGGTTGCTCCTTTTCCTCATCCTCCTCATCCGAGCCTTTTGAAATAGGTATAGATCGAAGCTTCTCGAACGCCTTCACCAAATCCATTACTCGTCCAGATCCAGTCTCAGGAATACTATTCCTTACATCTTCCTGTAACCTATCCCTCCTCCGTTTCACTGTAGAACTTCCCATCTGATTAGGTAACTCTGTCTCCTCAACATCATCCTTCACGGATTCACAAGCCCCTGTCTTCCCTTCATACTCATCTTCTCCAATTCTCAGTCCTGGATCATCCAAATCATTTCTATTACCTATCGAGTTCACTCTGATCTGTGCCCTACCGTCGGTCTTAGACTGATCCTGACTCCAGGATTCTTAAAGAATTCTTCCTGTGATGCCCTGAGATTCTCGTATGCCACGCAGAGACACTTCTTAGGGCTCCATTCATATTTGTCTTTGCATTTGCACGTAACCATTGGCTCTGCTGGAAGCTCTTGCTTGAAGTACTGTTTGAAAGTATTATCAGAAACTCTCAATGCTCGAGCACTGGTTTCTAGTGCTCAAGCATTTGCTATACTTTCAGCCAATGCTTGAAGTGTTGTCTGAGAGTATTTTCAAAATCCTCAATACTCGAGCACTGGGCCTTTAGTCTTCAAGCATTTGCTGTGCTTTCAGCCAACACTTGGAGCATCCCATTGTGTTGATACCTTGTTTTGATGATAACAAAAATTGTGTTGAAAGATTATAAAATGAGTTTTTGAATCACAAACTTTAAGTAGTGGATCAGTGCTTCTTGAAATTACTCAAGTGTTGACAGCACTCGAGCAATGGAATTCAATACTCGAGTGCTGCATGTTTTTAACTTAAGAAATTTGAGCACTTTCAGTCAACATTCAAGTATTGACATGAAGTATTGTCAATACTCGAGTGTTGGAAAATGGCACTCGAGCATTGAGCTTTGAAAATAAGATTTTAGTATATACTCTGAGTGTATGCTGCAAGTATTGGCTGACAGCAGAGCCAATGCTCGAGCACTAAGTTTCCAGTACTCGAGCATTGATGTTTTAGAAAGCACTTTGAGTCAACACTGCAAGTATTTGCTGAAAGTATTGCCAATACTCGAGTGATGAAATTCAGCACTCGAGTGTTGACCATTTTTCTCAACACTGTCAGGTAACACTTCCAGCATAGCCAACACTCGAGTGCTACTTTTGCAACACTCGAGTGTTGACACTCTTTACAGTGTTGTCAAGTAACACTCTAAGTGAAAGCCTCCAGCAGAGACAACACTTGAGCACAGTTTTCCAGCACTCGAGTGTTGTGACTTTTCACTCAACACTGGAAGCCAACACTGCAAGTATTGTCTGCCAGCATTATCAAAACTCGATCACCAGCTTTTCATCACTCGAGTGTCGAGCTAAAAAGTTTCACTGTTCATCAACACTTCATCTCAACTTCCAGTATTTACTTCCAGCATTGCTAACACTCGAGTGTCACTTTCTCATCACTCGAGTATTGTGATTTGTCAAAGACATTTTTCATCACTTGCACAGAATACTCGAGTATTCCTAGAAAGTGTTAATCAATACTCCAGCATTGAAAATCTTCACTCGAGTATTTGACTCTTTTTAGAACACTTCCACACAACACTCGAGCATTACATCACAGTATTGAACCTTTCTTTGAAACATTTTGAACAAACACTCGAGCATAAAGACTTTTCACTCGAGCATTATTATTTCTCTCTCTCTGACAGGCTTGAGTCTAACACACACCATACCTACGCTTTACACCTACTTTCCTTATTTGAGTAACGACGTTTTTGAATTCTAACTGCTCCCATAAATGCAGCAGATTAAAACATTAAATAGGAAAGAAAGCATAGGCATGGTCCGAGACTCGGAGCTCTTAACGTTCTTCTGCAAACTTCAACCTCGACTGAATCAAAAGCATTAAATGCCATTAATGCAGAAGCAATTGATCGTTGAAGAGAGTAACGGCTATTGAATGCAGTCTAACGGACAAATCATTAAGATTCAACTATAAATAGACCAGCATTCATTACAGAGAGAGTGGAGAACTACACCAAGCTATTAAAGTCTGCATTTACTATGCTTTCTCTGTAAAATCTTCATTTATACTTACTGAGCTTCATTATTAGCCATCTACTCTTTGAGAGAGATATTTAAGGCAGAAACACTTTGTAAATTTGTGAGATTCTCAAGGAAAGGGCCTTGAGTAAAGTTGGGTAAACGTGAGATAGGAAACAGAGAGTGCTATACTCTGTTTTATTGAAAAGAGAAAGGGGGAGTGATT
The DNA here is from genome assembly GCA_025593235.1 of Vachellia pachyceras. Lineage (NCBI taxonomy): Eukaryota > Viridiplantae > Streptophyta > Magnoliopsida > Fabales > Fabaceae > Vachellia > Vachellia pachyceras. Next base: position 10,178 of record JANTPZ010086877.1, read on the forward strand.
CCCAGACTGTAAAGGCTTGTGAAGCCTTATCTATTGCTGATAGTGAATTTGGAAATCTCGGGAGTGCCCTGAGGACTAGATGTATGTCAAGGAGACCGAACCAGGATAAGCTCTTCATGTTCATATTTTCCTTTCCTTCAGTGTCTTTACTCTCCATTTCTGTGAAGTTTTAAATTGTGTTAAAAAATTTATTAGACCAATTCACCCCCTCTTGGTCAAATCCTATTCTAACATTTGGTATCAGA
>JANTPZ010086882.1:0-20169 GCA_025593235.1 Vachellia pachyceras
GAAAGCACTTTAAGTCAACACTTCAAGTATTGGCTGAAAGTATTGCCAATACTCGAGTGATGAAATTCAGCACTCGAGTGTTGACCATTTTTCTCAACACTGTCAGGTAACACTTCCAGCATTGGCTGACAGCACAGCCAACACTCGAGTGCTACTTTTGCAACACTCGAGTGTTGACACTTTTTACAGTGCTGTCAAGTAACACTCCAAGTGAAAGCCTCCAACAGAGACAACACTCGAGCACAGTTTTTCCAGCACTCGAGTGTTGTGACTTTTCACTCAGCACTGGAAGCCAACACTGCAAGTATTGTCTGCCAACACTATCAATACTCGAACACCAGCTTTTCATCACTCGAGTATCGAGTTGAAAACTTTCACTGTTCATCAATACTTCATCTCAACACTTTCAGTATTCACTTCCAGCATTGCTAACACTCGAGTGTCACTTTCTCATCACTCGAGTATTGTGATTGGTCAAAGTTATTTTTCATCACTTGCACAGAATACTCGAGTATTTCTAGAAAGTGTAAATCAACACTCAAGCATTGAAAATCATCACTCGAGTATTTGACTCTTTTCAGAACACTTCCACACAATACTTGAGCATTGCATCAGAGCATTGAACTTTTCTTTGAAATATTTTGAGCTAACACTCGAGCATAAAGACTTTACACTCAAGCACTATTTCTCTCTCTCTCTCTGACAGCTTTAAGTTTGACACACACCATACCTACGCTTTACACCTACTTTCCTTATTTGTGTAACGACATTTTTGAATTCTAACTGCTCCCATAAATGCAGCAGATTGAAACATTAAATAGCAAAGAAAGCACAGGCATGGTCAGAGACTCGTAGTTCTTAACGTTCTTCTGCAAACTTCAACCTCGACTGAATCAAAAGCATTAAATGCCATTAATGCAGAAGCAATTGATCGTTGAAGAGAGTAACGGCTATTGAATATAGTCTAACGAACAAATCATCAAGATTCAACTATAAAAGGACCAGCATTCATTACAGAGACAAGAAGAACTACACTGAGCATTTAAAAGTCTGCATTTACTATGTTTTCTCTGTAAATCTTCATTTATACATTCTGAGCTTCATTAAAATTGGGTTTTAGCCATCTACTCTTTTGGGAGAGATATTTAAGGTTGAAACACTTTGTAAATTTGTGAGATTCTCAAGGAAAGGACCTTGAGTAAAATTGGGTGAATGTGAGTTAGAAAACAGAGAGTGTCATACTCTGTTTTATTGAAAAGAGAAAGGGGGAGTGATTCCCAGATTGTAAAGGCTTGAGAAGCCTTATCTGTTGCTGATAGTGGATTTGGAAATCTCGGGGGTGCCCTGAGGACTGGACGTAGGTCAAGGAGACCGAACCAGGATAATCTCTTCACGTTCATATTTTCTTCTCCTTCAGTGTCTTTAATCTCTTTTTCTATGAAAGTTTTAAGTTGTGTTAAAATTTTTATTAGACCAATTCACCCCCCCTCTTGGTCAAATCCTATTCTAATAAAATGTTTAATTCATGTAACACTAATCTTGTTCAAGAAAATATTTGCCCTTCTCTTGCCAAAATAGATGTATTTTGAAAAGAAAAACATGAATTATAGAATCTGAATCAAAAACTGAGTCGCATTGGATGTTTCCATTCAATTTTAAGACAGTTGAATGTTTAATTCCTTTAAAACTAATCTTGTTAAAAAAATATGTGCCCTTTTTTCCTAAAATAGTTGAATTTTGAAAGGCCATGATTTAAGGATTCCTAATTAAAATCCGAGTCATGGTGGATGTTTTCATTCAATTATAAGAGAGTTGAATGATTAATTCTTGTACACTCATCTTGTTCAAAAATTATGGGCCTGTTTTTTTGCCAAAATTGCTGAATTTATAAAAAAAATATGATTTACAGAATCCTAATTAAAAACAAAGTCACGGTATATCTTTCCATTCAATATTAAAAGAGTTAAATGTTTAATTCATGTAGTAATAATCTTGTTCAAGAAAATATTTGTCCTTCACTTGCCAAAATAGTTGTATTTTTAAAAGAAAAACATGATTTATGGAATCTAATCAAAAACTGAGTCACCGTAGATGTTTCCAATCAATTTTAAGACAGTTGAATGTTTAATTCCTTTAAAACTAATCTTGTTGAAAAAATAAGTGACCTTTTTTTTCTAAAATAGTTGAATTTTGAAAAACCATGATTTAAGGATTCCTAATTAAAATCTGAGTCACAGTGGATATTTTCATTCAATTTTAAGAAAGTTAAATGATTAATTTTTCTACACTAATATTGTTAAAAAATATGGCCTTTTTTTTCCCAAAATTGCTGAATTTATAAAAAAAATATGATATAAGGAATCCTAATTAAAAATAGAGTCACGATAGATGTTTCCATTCAAGATTAAAAGAGTTAAATGTTTAATTTGTGTCGCACTAATCTTGTTCAAAAAATATTTGCCCTTATCTTGCAAAAGTAGTTGAATTTTAAAAAAAACATGATTTATGAAATCATAATAAAAAACTGAGTCACAGTGGATGTTTCCATCCAATTGTAAAAGAGTTGAATTTTTAATTCCTTTAAAACTAATCTTGTTAGAAAATATGGCCCTTTTTTGAGAAAAAAGTTGAATTTTGAAAAAACATTATTTAAAGATTCCTAATAAAAAACTGAGTCACACTGTATATTTTTATCCAATTCTACGAAACTTGCTGAATTTATAAAAAAACATGATCTAAGGAATCCTAATTAAAAAAGATTCAAGGTATATGTTTCCATTCAATATTAAACAAGAGTTAAATGTTTAATTCATGTAGCACTAATCTTATTCTAAAAAATATTTGCCATTCTCTTGCCAAAATAGTTGTATTTTGAAAAAAAAAAGTGATTTAAGGAATCCTAATGAAAATATGAGTCACAGTGAATTTTTCCATTCAATTCTAAGAGAGTTGAATGTTTAATTCCTTTAAAAGTAATCTAGTTGAAAGAAATATGTGCCGTTTTTTGAGAAAATGATTAAATTTAAAAAAAACATGATTTAAAGATTCCTAATTATAATCTAAGCCACAGTGGATTTTTTGTCCAATTCTAATAGAGTTAAACGATTAATTCTTCTATACTAATCTTGTTTAAAAAAAATGGGCCTGTTTTTTGGCAAAATTGTAGAATTTATAAAAAAACATGATTTAAGGAATCCTAATTAAAAATAGAGTCACGGTATATGTTTCTATTCAATATTAAAAGAGTTAAATGTTTAATTCATGTAGCAATAATCTTGTTCAAGAAAATATTTGCCCTTCTCTTGCCAAAATAGTTGTATTTTGGAAAAAAAACATGATTTATAGAATCCTAATCAAAAATTGAATCACCGTGGATGTTTCCATTCAATTTTAAGACAGTTTAATTTTTAATTCCTTTAAAACTAATATTGTTTAAAAAATATGTGCCCTTTTTTCTAAAATAGTTGAATTTTGAAAAACTATGATTTAAGGATACCTAATTCAAATCTGAGTCACGGTGGATGTTTTCATTCAATTTTAAAAGAGTTAAACGATTAATTCTTGTACACTTATCTTGTTCAAAAAATATGGGCCTTTTTTTTTTGCCAAAACTGCTAAATTTATAAAAAAATTTATAAAAATTTGAGTCACACTGTATGTTTTCATCCAATTCTTAGAGAGTTAAAAGATTAATTCTTGTAACACTAATAATGTTCAAAAAATATGGGCATGTTATTTTTGCCAAAATTGCTGAATTTATAAAAAAAAGGTTTATGCAATCATAATTAAAAATAGACTCATGGTATATGTTTCCATTCAATATTACATGAGTTAAATGTTTAAGTCATGTAGCACTAATCTTATTCAAAAAAATATTTGCCCTTCTCTTGCTAAAATAGTTGTATTTTGAAAAAAAAAATATGGTTTAAGGAATCCTAATGAAAATATGAGTCACAGTGGATGTTTCCATTCAATTGTAAGACAGTTGAATGTTTAATTCCTTTAAAACTAATCTAGTTGGCAGTGGATGTTTCCATTCAAATGTAAGAGTGTTGAATGTTTAATTCCTTTAAAACTAATCTATTCAGAAAAAATATGTGCCCTTTTTTGAAAAATAGTTGAATTTTTTACAAACCGTGATTTAAGGATTCCTAATTAAAATATGAGTCATAGTGTATGTTTTCATAAAATTCTAAAACAGTTAAATGATTAATTCTTGTAACACTAATCTTCAAAAAATATGGGCCTGTTTTTTTTCCCAAAATTGATGAATTAATAAAAAACATGATTTAAGGAATTCTAAATAAAAACAGAGTCATTGTAGATGTTCCCATTCAATATTAAAAGAGTTAAATGTTTAATTCATGTAGCATTCATCTTGTTCAAAAAAATATTTGTTCTTCTGTTGTCAAAATAGTTGTATTTTGAAAAAAACATGATTTGTGGAATTATAATAAAAAACTGAGTCACATTGGATGTTTCCATTCAATTCTAAGAGAGATGAATGTTTAATTCCTTTAAAACTAATCTTATTGAAAAAAAATATGTGCCCTTTTTTGCGAAAATAGTTGAATTTTGAAAACCATGATTTAAGGATTCCTAATTAAAATTTGAGTCACAGTGGATGCTTTCATTTAATTCTAAAAGAGTTAAATGATTAATTCTTGTACAGATATCTCGTTCAAAAAATATGGGCCTGTGTTTTTGCCAAAATTGCTAAATTTATGAAAAACATGTTTAACGAATCTTAATTAAAAACAGAGTCACGGTCGATGTTTTCATTCAATATTAAAAGAGTTAAATGTTTAATTCATGTGGCACTAATCTCGTTCAAAAAAATATTTTCCCTTCTCGTGCAAAAATAGTTTTATTTAGAAGAAAACATGATTTATGGAATTATAATAAAAAACTAAGTCACAGTAGAAGTTTCCATTCAATTCTAAGAGATTTGAACATTTAATTCCTTAAAACTAATCTAGTTGAAAAAAATATGTGCCCTTTTTTGTGAAAATAGTTGAATTTTGAAAAACCATGATTTAAGGATTCCTAATTACAATCTGAGTTACAGTGGATGTTTTCATTCAATTATAAGAGGGTTAAATGATTAATTCTTGTACACTAATCTTGTTCAAAAAATATTAGCCTGTTTTTTTGCCAAAATTGCTGAATTTATAAAAAATTATGATTTAACGAATACTAATTAAAAACATAGTCACGGTATATGTTTCCATTCAATATTGAAAGAGTTAAATGTTTAATTCATGTAGCACTAATCTTGTTCAAAAAATATTTGCCCTTCTCATGTCAAAATAGTTTTATTTTGAAAAAAACAATATTTTTGGAATCTTAATAAAAAACTGGGTCAAGTGGTTGTTTACATTCAATTTTAAAAGAGCTGAATGTTTAATTCCTTTAAAACTAATCTAGTTGAAAAGAATATGTACCCTTTTTTCGAAAATAGTTGAATTTTGAAAAAACATGAATAAGGGTTCCCAATTAAAATATGAGTCACAGTGGATGTTTATATTCAATTCTAAGAGAGTTCAATGATTAATTCAAGTACACTAGTATTGTCAAAAAATATGGGCCCGCATTTTACCAAAATTGCTTAATTTAAAAACCATGATTTAAGGAATGCTAATTAAAAACAGTGTCACATTGGATGTTTATATTCAATATTGAAAGAGTTAAATGTTTAATTCATGTAGCACTTATCTTACTCAAAAATTTTTTGCCCTTCTTTTGCCAAAATAGTTGTATTTTAAAAAAACATGATTTATGGAATCCTAATTAAAAACTGAGTCACAGTGGACGATTTCATGGGATTATAAGAGAGTTGAATGATTAATTCCTCTAAAACTAATCTTATTGAAAAAAAATATGTCCTTTTTCGCGAAAATAATTGAATTTTGAAAAAAAACATGATTTAAGGATTCTTAATTAAAATCTGAGTCACAGTGGATTTTTTCATTCAATTCTAAGAGTGTTAAATGATTAATTCTTGTACTAGTATCATGTTCAAAAAATATGGGCCTGTTTTTTTGCCCAAATTGATGAATTTATAAAGGAAACAAGATTTAATGAATGCTAATTAAAAACAGAGTCACGGTATATGTTTCCATTCAATATTGAAAGAGTTAAATGTTTAAATCATGTAGCACTAATCTTGTTCAAAAAAATATTTGCCCTTCTCGCCAAAACAGTTGTATTTTGAAAAAAAGATGATTTATGGTATCCTAATCAAAAACTGAGTCACAATGGTTGTTTTCATTTAAATGTAAGAGAGTTGAATGTTTAATTCCTTTAAAACTAATCTTGTTGAAAAAAATATATCCCTTTTTCGCGAAAATAGTTGAGTTTTCAAAAAAATGATTTAAGGATTCCTAATTAAAATATGAGTCACAGTGGATGTTTTCATTCAATTCTAATAGAGTTAAATGATTAATTCATGTACACTAATCTTGTTCAAAAAATATTAGCCAGTTTTTTTGCCAAAATTGATGAATTTATAAAAAACATGATTTAAGGAATCCTAATTAAAAAAGTGTCACCGTAGATGTTTCCATTCAATATTGAAAGAGTTAAATGTTTAATTCATGTAGCACTATTCTTGTTAAAAAAAATATTTGCCCTTCTCTTGCCAAAATAGTTGTATTTTGAAAAAAAACATGATTTATGGAATCCTAATACAAAACTAAGTCACAGTGGATGTTTATATTCAATTTTAAGGGAGTTGAATATTTAATCCCTTTAAAACTAATCCTGTTGAAAAATATGTCACTTTTTCGTGAAAATAGTTGAATTTTGAAAAAACATGATTTAAGGATTCCTAATTAAAATCTTAGTCACAGTGAATGTTATCATTCAATTCTGAGAGAGTTCAATAATTAATTCATGCACACTAATCTTGTTCAAACAATATGGGCCTGTTTTTTTACCAAAATTGCTGAATTTATAAAAAAAAATATGATTTAAGGAATGCTAATTAAAAATAATGTCACAACGAATGTTTATATTCAACATTAAAAGAGTTAAATGTTTAATTCATGTAGCACTAATCTTGTTCAAAAAAAATTTTCCCTTCTTTTGCCAAAATAGTTGTGTTTTGAAAAAAACATGATTTGACGAATCCTATTTAAAAACAGAGTCACGGTATATGTTTCCATTCATTATTGAAAGAGTTAAATGTTTAATTCCTGTAGCACTAATCTTGTTCAAAAAATATTTGCCCTTCTCTTGCCAAAATAGCTATATTTTGAAACTTGATTTATGGAATCCTAATCAAAAACTGAATCACAGTGGTTGTTTCCATTCAATTGTAAGAGAGTTGAATGATTAATTCCTCTAAAACTAAAATAGTTGAAAAAATTATGTGCCCCTTTTTTTGCAAAAATAGTTGAATTTTGAAAAAATATGATTAAGGGTTCCTAATTAAAATGAGTCATATAGTATGTTTTCGTCCAATTCTAAGAGAGTTAAATGATTAATTCTTGTAATAGTATCTTGTTCAAAAAAATGTGGGCCTTTTTTTTGCCAATATTGATGAATTTTTAAAAAACATGACTTAACAAATGCTAATTAAAAATAGAGTCACGGTATATGTTTCCATTCAATATTGAAAGAATTAAATGTTGAATTCATGTAGCACTAATCTTGTTCAAAAAAGTATTTGCACTCTCGCCAAAACAGTTGTATTTTGAAAAAAAGATGATTTATGTTATCCTAATCAAAAACTGAGTTAGAGTGGATGTTTCCATTCAATTGTAAGAGAGTTGAATGTTTCATTCCTTTAAAACTAATCTTGTGGAAAAAATTATGTCCCTTTTTCGTGAAAATAGTTGAATTTTGAAAAACATGATTTAAGGATTGCTAATTTTAATTTGAGTCACAGTGTATGATTTCATCCAATTCTAAGAGGGTTAAATGATTAATTCTTATAACACTAATCTTGTTCAAAAAAAATTGGCCTGTTTTTTTGCCAAAATTGCTGAATTTATAAAAAACATGATTTAAGGAATCCTAATTAAAAAGAGTGTCACCGTAGATGTTTCTATTCAATATTGAAAGAGTTAAATGTTTGATTCATGTAGCACTAATCTTGTTCAAAAAAATATTTGCCCTTCTAGCCAAAATAGTTGTATTTTAAAAAAAAAAGATTTATGGAATCCTAATCAAAAACTAAGTCAAAGTGGATGTTTCCATCCAATTGTAAGAGAGTTGAATGTTTAACTCCTTTAAAACTAATCTTTTTGGAAAAAATGTCCTTTTTCGTGAAAACAGTTGAATTTTGAAAAAACATGATTTAACGATTCCTAATTAAAATCTTAGACACAGTGGATGTTATCATTCAATTCTAAGTGAGTTCAATGATTAATTCGTGTACACTAATCTTGTTCAAAAAATATGGGCCTGTTTTTTTGACAAAATTGCTGAATTTATAAAAAATGGTTTAAGGAATCTAATTAAAAACAGTGTCACATTGGATGTTTTATTCAATATTGAAAGAGTTAAATGTCTAATTCATGTAGCACTTATCTTGGTCAAAAATTTTTGCCCTTCTTTTGCCAAAATAGTTGTATTTTGAAAAAAAAAACATGATTTGTGTAATCCTAATTAAAAAACTGAGTCACAGTGCAAGTTTTCATGGAATTCTAAGAAAGTTGAATGATTAATTCCTCTAAAACTAATAATGTTGAAAAAAAATATGTCCCTTTTTCGTAAAAATAGTTAAATATTGAAAAAAACATAATTTAAGGATTCCTAATTAAAATCTTAGTCACAGTGGATGTTTTCATTCAATTCTAAGAGAGTTAAATGATTAATTCTTGTACTAGTATCTTGTTCAAAAAATATGGGCCTGTTTTTTTTGCCAAAATTGATGAATTTATAAAGAAAACATGATTAATGAATGCTAATTAAAAACAGAGTCACAGTATATGTTTCTATTAAATATTGAAAGAGTTAAATGTTTAATTCATGTAGCACTAATCTTGTTCAAAAAAATATTTGCCCTTCTCTTGCCAAAATAGGTAAATTTTGAAAAAAAACATGATTTGTGGAATCCTAGTGAAAAACTGAGTCACAGTGGATGTTTCCATTCAATTTTAAAAGAGTTGAATGTTTAATTCCTTTAAAACTAATCTAGTTGAAAGAAATATGTGCCCCTTTTTTACAAAAATAGTTGAATTTTGAAAAAACATGAATAAGGGTTCCTAATTAAAGTATAAGTCATAGTGTATGTTTTCATCCAATTCTAAGAGAGTTAAATGATTAATTCTTGTACTAGTATATTGTTCAAAAAATATGGGCCTGTTTTATTTTGCCAAAATTGATGAATTTATAAAAAACATTATTTAATGAATCCTAATTAAAAACAGAGTCATAGTATATGTTTCCATTCAATATTGAAAGACTTAAATGTTTAAGTCATGTAGCACTAATCTTGTTCAAAAAAATATTTGCCCTTGTCTTGCAAAAATAGTTGAATTTTGAAAAAAATTTTATTTATGGAATCCTAATTAAAAACTGAGTCACAGTGGTTGTTTCCATTCAATTGTAAGCGAGTTGAATGTTTCATTCCTTTAAAACTAATCTTGTTAAAAAAAATTATGTCCCTTTTTCGTGAAAATAGTTGCATTTTTGAAAAAACATGATTTAAGGATTCCTAATTAAAATCTTTGTCACAGTGGATGTTATAATTCAATTCTAAGAGATTTCAATGATTAATTCATGTACACTAATCTTGTTCAAAAAAGATAAGCCTGTTTTTTTTTTGCTAAAAGTGCTGAATTTATAAAAAACATGATTTAAGGAATGTTAATTAAAAAAATGTCACAGTGGATGTTTATTGAATATTAAAAGAGTTAAATGTTTAATTCATATAGCACTCATCTAGTTCAAAAAATTTTGCCCTTCTTTTGCCAAAATAGTTGTATTTTGAAAAAAAATGATTTGTGTAATCCTAATTAAAAACTGAGCAACACTCGAGCATTGAAGTCTTATGCTCGAGCAATATTTCTCTCACCACTTTATCTCCGACACACTTCACCTACGCTACACACCTACTCTCTTACCGAATCTTTCCTTATTTGTGTAACGGATTTTTGAATATCAACTGCTCTCATAAATGCTTCATGCTTAGACTTATTAACAGGGAATAGGCATCTCTAAATACTTCTCCAGCATGGGCTCTCAACGGACAAATTCACAGACAACAGACATATAGCATGCCAGACCCATTAATGCATATCACTGGGCCGTGAAGCAGAAGAGTGACAGAAGCAAAACACTTTCTAACGGATTAATCTTTGTCAATAAATACTTGCTTCTTGTCAAGACTCCAATGGCTATTCTTTCTCTTTCAACAAACAAATCTATCAGAGCAGACCAAGTTTTAAAAACAAAGCACAAGAGCAAAGATGAATAGAAAATACAACGCTCCTCTCCAACGGATATATAATTTGCCAACATCTATAAATATGAGGAAGCAACGAACAGAGAAAGTAGAGAGATGAAGTATATAAAATCGCTAAGCTCAAAACAGAGAGTGTGGATTCATGGAAATCCCACCACATTAGGACTCTGATATTATACTTCTCTGAGAGCTTCAATGTTTATCTATCCACTCTTTGAGAGAGTATATCAGTTCATCCAAACTTATTGTATTTCTATGAGAAACTCAAGATTGGGATATTGAGCTTGATGGGTTGAGTTTGAGTTGAGAAAGCAGAGCATGTTGGTCTCAGTTATAGTGCAAATCGTGAAGGGGAGAGTGATTCCCTTTGTAAAGGCTTGAGAAGCCTGATGTTATTGTTGTTAGTGGATTGGAAAATCTCAGAGGAGCTCTGAGGACTAGACGTAGGTCAGGAGGACCAAACCAGGATAAATCACCGTGTTCATCTTCTCTGCTCTGCTCTTTCTTTCAATAACTCGGTTTTTGTTTACTCTTTGATTTAACGAAAATTTTATGACACCCAATTCACTCCTCTTGGGTGACAGCAATTCTAATAATATATTTTGAAAAAAAACATGATTTATGAAATCCTAATAAAAAACTGAGTTACAGTGGTTGTTTCCATTCAATTTTAAGAAAGTTGAATGTTTAATTCCTTTAAAACTAATCTAGTTGAAAAAAATATGTGCCCTTTTCTTGCGAAAATAGTTGAATTTTAAAAAAACATGAATAAGGGTTCCTAATTAAAATATAAGTCACAGTGTATGTTTTCATCCAATTCTAAGAGAGTTAAATGATTAATTCTTGTACTAGTATCTTGTTCAAAAAATATGGGCCAGTTTTTTTGCCAAAATTGATGAATTTATAAAAAACATTATTTAATGAATCCTAATTAAAAACAGAGTCATGGTATATGTTTCAATTCAATATTGAAAGACTTAAATGTTTAAGTCATGTAGCACTAATCTTGTTCAAAAACACATTTTCCCTTCTCTTGTAAAAATAGTTGTATTTTGGGAAAAAACATGATTTATGGAATCCTAATTAAAAAATGAGTCACAGTGGTTGTTTCCATTCAATTGTAAGAGAGTTGAATGTTTCATTCCTTTAAAACTAATCTTGTTGAAAAAAATAAGTCCCTTTTTCGCGAAAATAGTTGAATTTTAAAAAAAAAATGATTTAAGGATTCCTAATTAAAATCTTTGTCACAGTGGATGTTATCATTCAATTCTAAGAGAGTTCAATGATTAATTCATGTACACTAATCTTGTTCAAAAATATGGGCCTATTTTTTTTGCAAAAATTGCTGAATTTATAAAAAACATGGTTTAGGTAATGCTAATTAAAAATAGTGTCACAGTGGGTGTTTATATTGAATATTAAAAGAGTTAAATGTTTAATTCATGTAGCACTCACCTTGTTCAACAAAGTTTTGCCCTTCTTTTGCCAAAATAGTTGTATTTTGAAAAAAAATGATTTGTGGAATCCTAATTAAAAAATGAGTCACAGTGGATGTTTTCATGGAATTCTAAGAGAGTTGAATGATTAATTCCTCTAAAACTAATCTAGTTGAAAAACATATGTGTCCTTCTTTGTGAAAATAGTTGAATTTCGAAAAAACATGATTTAAGGGTTGCTAATTAAAATTTGAGTCACAATGTATGTTTTAATCCAATTCTAAGAGAGTTAAATAATTAATTCTTGTGACACTAATCTTGTTAAAAAAATGGGCCTTTTTTTCCAAAATTGCTAAATTTATTAAAAAACATGATTTAAGGAATCCTAATTAAAAAGATTGTCACCGTAGATGTTTCCATTCAATATTGAAAGAGCTAAATGTTTAATTTATGTAGCACTAATCTTGTTCAAAAAAATATTTGCCCTTCTTGCCAAAATAGTTTTATTTTGAAAAAAAAACATGATTAACGGAATCCTAATTAAAAACTGAGTCACAGCGGAAGTTTCCATTCAATTGTAAGAGTGTCGAATGTTTAAGTCCCTTAAAACTAATCTGGTTGAAAAAAATATGTGCCCTTTTTTGCAAAAATTGCTGAATTTTGAAGAAACATGATTTAAGGATTCCTAATTAAAATCTGAGTCACAGTGGATGTTTTCATTCAATTCTAAGAGAGTTAAATAATTAATTCTTCTACTAGTATCTTGTTCAAAAAATATGGGCCTATTTTTTTGGCCAAAATTGATGAATTTATAAAAAATATGATTTAATGAATCCTAATTAAAACAGTGTCACGGTATATGTTTCCATTCAATATTGAAAGAGTTAAATGTTTAACTCATGTAGCACTAATCTTGTTTAAAAAAAATATTTGCCCTTCTCTTGCCAAAATAGTTGTATTTTGAAAAAAAAACATGATTAATGAAATCCTAATCAAAAACTGAGTCACAATGGATGTTTACATTCAATTTTAAGAGAGTTGAATGTTTAATTCCTTTAAAACTATTCTAGTTGAAAAAAATTTGTGCCCTTTTTTGGCAAAAATATTTTAATTTTGAAAAAACATGAATAAGGGTTCCTAATTAAAATATGAGTCATAGTGTATGCTTTCATCCAATTCTAAGAGAGTTAAATAATTAATTCTTGTACTAGTATCTTGTTCAATAAATATGGGCTTATTTTTTTTTTTGCCAAAATTGATGAATTTATAAAAAAATATGATTTAATGAATCCTAATTAAAAACATAGTCATGGTATATGTTTCCATTCAATATTGAAAGAGTTAAATGTTTAATTCATGTAGCACTAATCTTGTTGAAAAAAATATTTGCCCTTCTCTTGCCAAAATAGTTGTATTTTGAGAAAAAAAACATGATTTATGGAATCCTAATTAAAAACTGAGTCACAGTGGATGTTTCCATTCAATTTTAAGAGAGTTGAATGTTTAAAGGATTGTCGGTAGGGGTTAAGGGAAAGAACGCTCCTTAACTAAAGGGCGCTTTTCGGTCAGGTCTAATATATCCTGTAGAGATGGTACATGCATAGGGTCAAGAATGGGTAGGTCCACTAAATTGGGAGTCTTAGTTCTAGGCATGGTGGCTGGTTAGACACAGAGACCAAAAAGGAAAAAAATGAAACAAAAGTCGAACACAGATGAAATTTGGCTGCAGATGAAGTTGGCCGCGGTGAAAATTAGGGTTCGTCATGGAAAAATATGATATTTTTCGCAGCGAATCCTCTTTTTTGAAAAGAACTTTGAAAACCAGTGACAGCAGCGAAAACACTAAACGGAGATTGAGAAAATGAAATGAAATGGAAAAAGAAAGATCACAATTACTTACTTGATCAATGAGACGGTAGTGATACGGAGAGTGACAAGAATCGTGGTGGTTAACCGCGAAAGTGCGGAAAAGTGAGAGATCAGAGTAAAGGCGGTGAAAATGAATGAAATGGAATGAGTGAGTTTAAAAAGAAAGCTGGCGGGAGACGAAGAGACGTGATTTTTCGCCACGGCGCAACCAAATTTTGGTCCCGGTGAAAAATCTCAAAAGGCAAAAAGTCTCGATATTGGCACGGTGAAAAACTAAATTCGTCATGATGAACACTTCCTAGGAGGAAAAACTTGACAGATAAAGAGTTTGGCCGCGGGAAAAACATTATTTTGGTGAAACATCACAGAGAGGAAAACACATGAATATGGAAACACAAATACAAGATGACATACCAGCCCCTAAGCCTAAAACTTCAACCACTCATTAAGCACATTCTCAAGCATCGCAAGCAAGACCCTTTTGAATGTAAACCTCATGAAGGAAGGCTAATTACAAAATAAAGGGGTTTATTGAATTGAAAATCACCCTAAAAGAAGAAGCAACTAATCTAATCCTACTGGAGAGGTTCCTCCCCCACACTTGAATCATTCACAATATACAAAGTAATGATTAAGAGCTCACAATAAATGATTACGTGAGGGAAAGGAACAACATGAGAATTACGACGGCTTGTGAGTCTCTTTGGTGTCCCCATGCTCATCTTTTGTATGTCCAATCATCTATGCACAGGTACAACAGGCTCAGCTGAAATCATGCTCAATGATCCTACAAAATCAAATGAAGTGCCTCTCCCGGAGGTGTCATCACTGTTGATACAAGGTAAGGCATTCATGCACTTATCGGTGAGCTTCACAGAATGTGAGTATGGCATGGAAAGCATGCTATCAATCGATATGATATAAGTGCATGTTTCAGTTGTTTCGCAAGAACATAAAGGTGGACCAGGGAGTTCAAAAGGAATCATCAAATCTCTTTCAGCAAGTTATACATATAGTAAATGGTGTGGACATGCGAATTCATTTTCAAATTTCAATTCAACACATGCATCATCAACATTAACATCAATGGCATTAACGCTCAAAAGGGAATAATCCTCATATGGGTGTTTCATGGCTTCATACATATTGAAATGGATCTTACTTTTTCCTACTTCCATGGATATGCTACCCTCTTTCATGATAATAATAATAATATTAGCAGTCCTTAAGAAGGGCTGCCCATTACTAAGGTGGATTCACGCATGGACTCATTGTACATATTGAGCACATAGAAGTCAGCTGGAAAAACTAAGTCCTTGACCTTTACCAAAATGTCCTCTACTACCTCGTTCGGATACCTAATTGTCCTATCCGCTAATTGGAGTACCACAGATGTAGGTTTCAAATTTTTTACTCCTAAAGCTTCATAGGCAGACTTAGGCATTACATTGATTGCAACCCCTAAATCTAACAACGCTCCTCTTATGGTTATTTTACCTTTACTGCATGGGATGGTGAAAGATCCAGGGTCCTAACACTTTACTGGGATTTAGGGTTTAAAAAGGGCTGAAACATTTGAGCTCACTTGGACCCTTTCATTTGGTCTAAATTTTCTCTTGTTGGTACACGTGTCCTTAAGGTATTTGGCATATATAGGGACTCTTTTGACCAAGTCAAGCAATGAAATGTTAACCTCTATGTTACTAAACAAATCAAAAAACTTCCTTTTCACTTTTCTTTTTAGCAAGTTTCTTACTCATTAAGTACGAATTAGGAAAAGGTAGTTCATCGATGTTTACCTCCTTACCTTTAGTTGAGGTAGATCCATGCTTGCTTCCTTTCATAGTTGAACTCTTAGTCCCTTGATCTGAAGCCATTCTCTTTTCTTCATTTTATGAGGAAAATTTTTCTCCCTTGAGTAGTAACGCCTCCTCTTTAGCGCTTTCACTCTTCTTTCCTTGTGCAGTTGGGTGTGGAAACTCTTCACATTTAATTGCCTCTCCTCCTTTCTCCTCTTCTTCCTCTTTACTAAATTTCACTTACTTCCCACTGCTCAAATTTATAGCATTTAATCCTTTGGGATTAATGACGGTGTTCAAAGGTATGGAGCCACTACTCCTTGATTGTTGTTCACTTAAGTTGTTGGAGAGATGAGTGACAAAGGAGTTTAGATTTTTAGCTTTGGTCTCCCATTGCTCCATCCTCTTTTCTAAAGAAGCATACCTCACGTCATTCGTTGAGGAATCTTTCTCAATAAGTGAGGCAAGTGAATTGAACTGGCTAGCAGTGGAAGCCTTCTCCTCCTTGAGTAACATAAGCGTGTTCTGTAGAAGCTGATTTGTGTCCTCTCTTTGTGGTACACTCAAGGCTTGCTGGTTGTTTTGTTGAATGTTGGAGCTAGATGGTCCAGCTCTTTCACTTCTTTAGAATCTTTTCCTACTAGCTTCTTCACCTCTCTAGCTGAATTTTGGGTTGGCCTTCCACCCCTCATTTTAAGTGTTAGAATAGAGATCCTATTTCTGATTCGGTCTTCCCATTTAAGTGTTAGAATAGGGATCCATACATAGCAGATACATCTTCATACCAGCTTGGGCAAACACTTGTGATATGCATTGCTGACCCACAATTTTCACAACTCGGTGAAGCTAGGTCCATGGATGAATGGGATTTACTAGCATTTAAACTCTTCATCTCAGCAGTGATTAGAGACAATTGTGATGTGACTTTACTCTCCAATGAATCAACCTTGGATTCTAGGGTGTCCATTCTCCTAGTATGTGTACTTGAAGTTTCAATCTCATGGGCAGCCCTAGTGCCTCTCACAATATACTATTTGTGGTTCAAAGCTATCTTCTTGATATGTTCCCAAGCTTCTTCAGTAGTTAAATCAATAAATGATCCTCTCGTAGCTGCCTCTAACATTCCTTTCTCTTGACTTTTCAACCCATCATAAAAATACTGAAATAGTTGCTCATCAGGAATTTGATGGTGAGGGCATCGGGAAAGAAGGTCCTGAAATATGTTCCAATAGTCATATAATGACTCATCGAACTCTTGGTGTGCGGAATAGATCTCTTTCCTCATGGAAGATGTTCTAGAGGCTAGGAAGTACTTTTCCAAGAAAGCTTTTCTTATGTTTCCCCAACTCTGATAAGCGATGGCTACATGCCTTGGAAGGCTCATGAACCATTCCCTTGCCTTCTCTTCCAATGATAGATGAAACACTTTCCACAGAACTTGGCCAAAGTGGGCTCCCACCATTTTTATGCTTTGGCAAATCATCGATAGTGATTGCATATGGATGTATGGATCCTCTCCTGGCAAGCCATGAAATTTAGGAAGAGAATTAATTAACAATCCTTTAATCTCAAAATTAACATCATAATTAGGACAAGCAGCAGTAAATGGATCATAATTCACATCAGAAGTTGTGGCTTCCCTAATGGTCCTCCTTCTATTATTTCCACTATTCTCCCCTATTCTTTTTGTTAGGAGTAGAACAAACATGCAGCAAAGTTTAAAATTTTCTAATCCCAAATACGGATCTGTCAAAGGCATTTAGATCGAGGAGATGAAGGCGTACTTTTTATGTTTTGAATCAGAAGCGTTTCTTGCGTTTGGATCTCTTCAGGTTCCATGACCTTTTGTGTTCTTGATTCCGATCACGAGGAGCCAACCTTCTTTGATCGCCTCCCTCTACTGGTATCCACGTGAATAGTTTCCAACAATTGCAACAGCGTGCTAGCACCTCTTGTGTCTCACTCTCTCTAGGGTTTTTGTGGCTCACAATCAGATTCGAATTTCTCATTGTTATCTTGCTCATGAGTCCCAATATTTGTAGAACTCATGGAGAGCCTCTAGAATCTACGATTAATCTTTAAAATTAGAATTCAGATATGAAAAGATATTCAAGATTA
Organism: Vachellia pachyceras; assembly: GCA_025593235.1. Lineage (NCBI taxonomy): Eukaryota > Viridiplantae > Streptophyta > Magnoliopsida > Fabales > Fabaceae > Vachellia > Vachellia pachyceras. The sequence goes on from JANTPZ010086882.1 coordinate 17,637, forward strand.
ATCTTTAATAATCTTAAAATTCGAATTTCAAAAAGATATTCAAGATTAATCTTTATTAATCTTAAAATTTGAATTTCAAAAAGATATTCAAGAACTAATCTTGGAATTTGAATTTCAAAAGATATTCAAGTTCTAATCTTGATTAATCTTGAAATTCAAAATTTGAAGTAATATTCAAGATCTAATCTTGAAATTTGAATTTCAAAAGATATTCAAGATCTAATGTGGATTAATTTTGAAATTCAAAATTTGAAATGATATTCAAGATCTAATCTTGAAATTTGAATTTCAAAAGATATTCAAGATCCAATCTTGATTAATCTTGGAATTTGAAATTTAAAATTCAAAATGTGAAATTCGAATTTTGCAATCTTAATTTGGATTAAATTGATCTGATTAGATCATATCCATTTAATCAATCCAAATAATGAACCAAAGAATTTAATTTATCTTTATAAATTAAATTAATGCTAGTTATTTAATTTATCAAATAAATTATATAATAAACCAACACACACAAATATTATTTACATAATATTGTGCAATTTTGAATTTTAACATACATATACATATATATTCAAAATTCGAATAAACCCCAGAAATAAAGCTCATGTTGGGATGTTCTTGCTTGCGACCCTATAGGCCCATATAAAGTTGGCAGTGGGCTAATCTCAAGCCCACAAGTTGCAAGCGGTCTCTAGCAAGACATTAGGACTACCCAAATCATACAGGGATCGTTAACACGATGCAACCTTTTATGCAACCACATCACATCCCTTTTGTCACACAATATCTCCGTCAAGGATGAGGCATGGATGACGTCATCCTCCTATTCCCGACCATTACTTTCTCGATCCCTGAGTTGTCTGATTAAAGAAATGAAAACCCCTTTTCAATACAGTATGGCCATATATTTCTCAGACTCACTCATCGAGGTGCCCAGTAATATCTCTCAACTAATGTGAGGGACAAATCCAATCTTGATCACTCACATTCCTCCACATGAAAACTTCTAAGCCCAATCATACCTTTATCATCACCCGGTCAAAGGTGACTTTTGACTAAGTCAAAACTTAGCAACTCTCATGTAGGAATCCATGATGATCTCAGGTCAAAGGGCATTGTGACGTGATAACATATGAGATAAGCTAATGACTTAATCCATGTAGCTTTTTCATAGTGGGTCGGTCCAGCACCTTATACTCTTACAAGTGCCTATGACTTTGACTCGTATCTCCGTACCTTATCAAAGTCATACTGGTCTTATTTTATCTTTGTTCCCACATAGATAACCACTACTACAAAAGGTACTTTTTATGCCCTGTTTTAAACCCAATTGGCACCCTTTCTAAGGGGGCTTCTATGTGAGGGGAATAGAAAGTTATGACCTACGGCGCCCTATATCATGTAAGGCGCCCTAGGCTAGACCTAAGGTGCCCTATATTTGGATATAGGGCACCGTAGGTAGATGCTACAACGCCCTATCTCTCTAAATAGGGCGCCATAGGTATATTTTTTAAAAACATTTATTGTTTAATTTTATTTAACCTTTTTACTACATCTAATTCAGTTTGTAGTGGTAATTCCATTTTGTACACCATATCAAAGTCCATACATATTAAACACATCTGAGTTAAAAACAAAAGTCATTGTGGCTGAGAAACACAAAATTCATCAAGAGTTAGATGTATATATCTACCTAAGTGAAACACAAAAGTCATTGTCTCATTTACTGAGCAAAGATCATTGTACATTTGTGGCAGAGTAAAACAATTTATCAATCTAGTTAATCCTATGAATCCATACATGAAGAGTTAGAAACTATATATATTCACCTTGAAGAAATAAACATTATTCACAAATCAAGAAGACGTCTGGCCAACAAATCTTTGATCAAATCAATGTCATCAACTATATAAGCATCGTCATTATCAAAAATCTACAAATGTAAAAACAATTATTAGACCAATTCAAATTCATTAAATTAAACGATTAACTCATCAACATTTGATAGATTACGTATTACCTCTTCTAAATCACTAGTCAATCCACTCTGAATGATACTACGCATGTAACTGATGACATAATACCCGCACTCAGTATTGCCTGATTGTCGAGGGCACTAAAGATAAAAAACATATTATTAAAACGTGCAAAGGGATAAAGGGATAACAATTTTCAACTTTACCCCTTATTTATTAAAATAGAATGACTTGAAAATTAAAATACAGAACAATTAAAAAATATGCTTTATAATTCTATTCTAATTAGAAATTATATTTATTTTTTTTTATTTTCTATTTGTGTTTGCGCCGCCCAAAAAAGGAAATCAAGTGATTCCTTCTTTGTTTTCCTTTTGTTTTCTTTATTTTCACTTTGAAAGTATTGACAGATATTATCGAGGAAGAGATGTTTTGAATCAATTAATGAAATTCATTTTTCAAAAATATCATCAGAAAAAAAATGAAATGGAGTTTTTTGAAACATCGGAAAAAGTTTTCTATTTTGTCATTTACATTTATACGACTAAAAA
>JANTPZ010086894.1:0-11011 GCA_025593235.1 Vachellia pachyceras
AAGTCAGATTTCGGCCTCATAAATGGAGGAGCTGCCCTCCCTGAATTCATGGCAGAGCCTTCAGATGTGAGGTCAATGTCCTTTGTAGGGACACACGAATACCTTGCACCTGAAATCATCAGAGGAGAAGGTCATGGCAGTGCAGTAGATTGGTGGACTTTTGGGATCTTCTTGTATGAGCTTTTACACGGGACAACGCCCTTCAAAGGCGTCGGAAATAGGGCTACACTTTTCAATGTTGTAGGACAGCCCTTAAGGTTCCCAGAAAATTCACAGGTAAGTTCTGCAGCAAAAGACCTTATCAAAGGATTGCTAGTCAAGGAACCTGCAAAGCGCATTGCGTATATAAGGGGTGCCACGGAAATAAAACAGCACCCATTTTTTGAGGGAGTGAACTGGGCTCTAGTTAGAAGTGAACTGCCTCCACATGTACCAGATCCTGTAGATTTTACCAAGTATGCTAGCCATGAATCAGCAGACAAGGTGTTAGATACTGCAAAAGATAAAAACGCCCCAAATGGTCCTGCTAATTCTTCTTACATGGATTTTGAATACTTTTAACAGAAAAGGAATGTACTGCACGAAAGTGCCATCTCTTTTTCTCCCCATAAAGAAAGAGTGGAGGAGGAGAACCTGAGTAAATAATGACTGCATGCATAATACAGATATGTAAATTTTATCCAAATTATTGTTTATCCTTTTGAATTTCTTTTAGTTTTAGGTCTTCAGTATATGTTTTGAGAATATAGGATTGAAATTTTGGATGAGTATTATACTGTAACATGACATGAATTCCTGTAACAGAGACCAAAGTAATATGGGAAGCTTGATCTTACATTGAGTATTATGAAAGTGTTGTTAGGGTGGGGTTCTGCAAACCACTTGGATGTCCACCATCTTAAAACTATTGATACCTCCAAACGAGCTAAATCAGAATGCAAATAGATAATTCTAACATCTCCTTTACTTTTTTCTATATTCCAAAATTGGATGCACATTTAAGGTTTAAGCTTCATTTCCCATTGCTAGGAAATCCTTGCCCCGTTAAGTAAGTGCGCAAGAACCGAATTGGTTTGTGCTAAAATATTCCATGCATAAAGAGCTTCGGTCGATTACATCTTCCGCACGCAAGTTTTCAGTTTCTCCTACTTTTACCATATTTTATATAATGACGTGGAGAAAGTGATAAATGTACAATTTAAAAAGCAGTTTTACAAATGTAAACTTGTAGGTTAGAGATCATAAAACAGGAAACGTTGTATTATATGGCCAGAAAGTTTATTACACAATCACTGAGTCAATTTATTTCCAGATAGATTAAATAGTCTGTCAGTGATCATCACATTCCCAAATTACCATGATATTGGAGATTGACCAATAGGTAAAATATCAGGCGTAACTAAAGAAAGGGCTTTCTTTTCCCACAAATATGCTGTCCTGATCTGAGACAAATTGTTAGAAATCTTAGCCAGCATTTAGCCTGAACTCTACAGTTTAGCTTTTGTAGATAGTCTGTTTCTCAGATCATTGGCTACGGCATCAATGAACTCTTCAGTATTCAAATACTGGGACCTAGAAACCCTACAGGAAAGAGGAAGTATATGTAACACCATGATTAAGCAGACGCTAGTATTTAGCCCAAAAATTTATCTACTGGCTCCAGTTACCTAGGCCAATGAACAAGATGCGCAAGATCCTTTGTCATCCTTCCCAATTCAACTGTTCCAATGCAAGCTGCTTCAAGTTTCTCTGTGAAGTCCAACAATCTAGCATTTCCATCCAACTTTGCCCTGAGAAAATCAATTTCCTTTAGATTTTTCATCCAATCTAGGGAAGGATTCAACATTTTCTTGGAGAGGAAACGGGGAAGTAGATCGAACAAAAAAAATTTGATCAGTTTTTAATAGCTACCTGTGTGCGATACCTCGTGACCAAGCAAAAATGGATGCTATACTATTTGTACCAGTTTCACCTCCCTTCTGATGAACCCTGTAATGACTTGTAACAGTGCCATGGGCTGCTTCTGCTTTCATGGTTTTTCTGTCCGGGCAAAACTGTAACCAAATGCAGCATCTCAAGCTTCTATTTTAGAGACAACAGAAGGAAGAGTGTCAAGAAGAAACAAAGAAACGATATATCTGAAAAGAAGGAATACTTCAAAAGGGTTAGGAAAGAGATACCAGTACTGATGTCATCAAGCCCAAAGAACCAAATACTGTTCAAGGAAACAATTGCTCGGATCAATTTATGAATCAGATTAATTGGTCAGGGATTTCTCAAAGCGTTTTTCCATCTGTGAATTAATTAAAAGTCCACAAAAATTTCAAGTAATTAAAAGTCCACAAAAATTTCAAGGACCTATTACTAAGTTCTCAACTGCACGTAGGTAAATACTCCTTGGGCTAAGAAATCACTCTGCACATCCCCATCATAATTCTTGCAGGCCCATACATAACCACCATCGCTTTTAAGAGCATAAGCAACCATATCATCAATACCTAAAAGCCAAAAATGTGTATTACAAATTAACTTACCAATAATTTTTTGATAACCATGACAAGAAAATTATCTGACCATATCTGATAGGGTTCCAGAGGAAGATAGGGAACGATTATTAGCTTTATTGGTTTATTTCAATTATTTAATTGTGTCATGGGTCAGTTTAGCAAGGAATTAGGAACATTATCAGATTGTTAGTGAGTGAAAGTTAGTTATTTAGTTAGTGGGGATTACATTTCCTAAAAGAGGGAAAGTTAGTTATAATTCTATTCTTATAAGTACCTAGCCTACTGTAATCAAAAGCATGATGAATGAATGAGAAGTTAAGTATTGATCAGAGATTCTCTAAGGTTTCTATACTCATCTTTGGCGAGATTCTTGCAGAGAGGGAGAGTAGGAGAAAGTAGTAAGCTACCTAGATTCTGGGTTCTTACCAATTGGTATCAGAGCTGCGTTCTGATCAGTGATGGTGACGACTCGATCTTCCGCTTGCGATACTCCCATGGTGGCGGACCCATTGGCCGCCATTGCTGCGAAGCTTGAGGCCTTGGATGAACTACGCGATAAGGTTGCCGCCTTAGAGACCCAGTCCTGTGAGAATAGAGGAAAGAAGGCGCGACACTGGGCAGACGAGGCTGTCGAGTTCCATAGAGCATGACCTCCATATGCCAAAATTGAATTCCCAAGGTTCAGTGGTGGGGACCCTCGTGGGTGGGTGCTCAAAGCGGAAAAAATTTTCCGGTATTACGCAACCCTGGAAGATGACAAAATCGAGATTGCGGCGATGTACCTGGAGGGGGATGCCTTGGATTTGTTCTCTTGGATCAACACCGAACGAACTCTGCTCTATTGGGACGAGCTGGTCAAGGCGTTCACCGAGCATTTCGGGCCGCCGGAATACTTGAACCCTGACGAGCATTTGTGCAGCATAAGACAAACAGGTAGCGTCCAGGAGTATTGGCAGGAATGGGCGAGGCGCGTCGCTCGTGTCTCCAACTGGCCCGACCATTGTCTCCTGGGTGTGTTCATCAACGGCTTGACGGAAGCTCTGCGCTGTGAGGTGCGAATTCAGAAGCCACGCACAGTGTATCGAGCCTCAAGCCTGGCCATCGAGTTTGAGAAGAAGATGCAGCAACGTGGGCCCAAGCCCACTTCTTATGCACACCATTCGGCTCCATTTGAGGCTCCGCCCCAGGCCCAAGATGAAAGCACCCGATCTATTCCATACGAGGACCCAACGCAGGGACGAGCGGCGAAGTCGTCCACACCAGCACCCCCTGGCTCTCGTCATGGCCGACGGCATCGGCCACATCAGCGACACCAACCGGGGACGACACCAGGCAGCAGCGTCGGGACAAGGGCTTGTGCTTCCGATGCGGTGATCCCTTCCGCCCTGGTCATCGATGCTCCGGCTCTTTTTCTCTCATGGAAGTTGACGAGGGAAGCCAGCCAACTCTAGCACTTCTTGAAGCTGTGACAGAGTCATCCCTGCAATCTCGTCGCCCGCCTTGAGGACAAGACGGTTTTTGAGGGAGGGAGTAGTGATAGGGTTCCAGAGGAAGATAGGGAACGGTTATTAGCTTTATTGGTTTATTTCAATTATTTAATTGTGTCATGGGTCAGTTTAGCAAGGAATTAGGAACATTATCAGATTGTTAGTGAGTGGAAGTTAGTTATTTAGTTAGTGGGGATTACATTTCCTAAAAGAGGGAAAGTTAGTTATAATTCTATTCTTATAAGTACTTAGCCTACTGTAATCAAAAGCATGATGAATGAATGAGAAGTTAAGTATTGTTCAGAGATTCTCTAAGGCTTCTATACTCATCTTTGGCGAGATTCTTGGAGAGAGGGAGAGTAGGAGAAACTAGTAAGCTACCTAGATTATGGGTTCTTACCAATATCCCTGCAGCTTTGAACTTGGAACTCCATTGACTGTCATAAACTTCCTGAAAAATGTCCTTGAATCTTCACAGAAACAAAGAGAGAAGAAAATTTAATGGAAGGAATGTATGATTCCACTTCATCCAAAGGAAGGACCGCAAAAATACCAGCATACCTTCCATGATATTTCTTGAGGATCGTATTTTTAGTGCTAAGATAAAGTGGCCACTTTTTCTGGTAAGCAATGTTCATTGAAGTCGGCAAAGGATCGAATGGACTGTTTCCAGACCAAATACAGAATAGTTATAGCAAATGAAGTCCCATATTATTTCGTGGATGAAAATAAAAAGAAGCACTACCCATATGCCAACCTCATCAGTGTTATACATGGACAAAGCTATGCCTCCAGCACCAGTAAATTCATAGACCTCTAACTCTTTTGTTTCATCATGTCCCTTGGGGACTGTGAAGGTACAGATAAACTTCATAAGATACTTGTTAAATGTGGGATTGATTGAGCAAGTTGACAACTGTATCAAAATTGAACTTATTGAATCTTGAGAAAATGTTAACTAGAATCAGAATTTACCAAACACCAACTTCAGCCTTCCTTTCCCTTTTATTACTGTATCAGTTGCTTGGTACTGATCCCCAAATGCATGCCTTTCCAATGCAGATGGGCTTTGTCCAACCTAAAAGATAATTGGATTGTACTCCCAAGATACCATCATATAGTAAAATTCACATAGCAAGTTTTAGTCTTTTATGAACCTGAAACAAGACGAGGGATGTTTCTGCAGATAATTGGCTCTCTAAAAACGGTACCTGTAGAGTCAAATGTTCCAAAGGGACTCAGCTAATGATTCAGAATATATAGCAGGATTACAAGAACCATTAGATATATTAGTTACCATTCAAAATGTTCCGAACGGTGCCATTAGGACTCTTCCACATTTTTTTCAAGTTAAATTCCTTGACACGAGCTTCATCTACAAAAAATAGATCCTTTGCATGAGAAATTTATTTATACAAGAAGTTACTAACTTGAAAGATAATGATAGAAACACATGCACCATTCCATATAAAGTTAATTACAGATACCTGGAGTTATAGTAGCACATTTGATAGCCTCATTATACCTGCAAAAAAAAAAAAAAAGAGAATTGCGGAGTAAAATTAAGAAGCTTAAACAGGCAGGGTGGCTTATTTAAAAAAACAACAGAAATTAAGATAGCTCTGCATCTTTCCAAAAATCTTGAAAGACATAACATCCAAAGCTCGAATAAATTGAACTTAATTAGGTTGATGTCCTAACCAAATACATCCAATAACCATACGCCACATAGAGACATAGATACAGTTTAGTGCATGTTTTCTTTCTATGGAATCTCACATGTTTCTTCTTCAAACAATTCAATCTTCTAAAATGTAGAGCCTACTGTCAACCACAACTATAATATCTTATTTGACTTTTAAAATATCCTCAACCAGTGAAAGCTTTAGATCTAAGCAAAGCATCTTCATTTCTTTACTTTCTTTATCTTCTCACTGTATAGTTTAACGACCCCTCCGCCACAAGAATAATTTCTGCGGACACAATGTTTCCAATAAACTTGTCTTCTAACAGCAACTATAATGATAAGGAAATGTATAAGCAGCCAACATATCGCAATAGTAGGAGCACAAGGAAATCAGAAAATATTGGATACCAAGCAGGAAGAGTGGCACTGATCACAACAATCAAATGACATACTCAAGAGTGAAAATATGGCAACAAAAACAAAGTCCAAGAATGAGAGTACATACTTGAGAGTAGCTTCAGCACTTTCAAAGTAACTCTATCGTTAGTAGCATCACGATGAGGGAGGCCAAGGTCAAAATACTTAATATCCAACTCCAGATAAGGGAAAATAAGCTGCAAAATGAGCAAGGGAAAGGGGGAAATGCATCTAATATTCAAGAGATAAAAGAAAGAAAGGAGCCTGACTATTTCATGAAGATGATGCAACACATAACTACCTTGTCTTTTATCATTTTCCAAATTACCCGCGTCATTTCATCTCCTACATGTGTGAAAAAGGATGTTATGTTCAACTAATGAAATCCCCATATTCTTTAAATCCGTAACACTCACATTAAGAAAATGCATCAGGCATATTATGTTCAACTAATGAAACCCAGTTTCCCTTCTTGTTTAAAATGACCTCTATTTCTGCATGTTCAACAATGATGGATTCAGAAAACATATAAAATGGCATTATGACTAATGCAAGTAAGGCAGAACTTGGCCGGAAAATGGTCACATGGAAGCAAATAACAATAGTTGGCTCAGCCAAAGCAAAGACAAGCAGCGCCCATAATCATACGAGTGACACATTCATTTGCACGGGTTAATTGATCCCCCCTCATTGATTTAAGTATCAAATCACTGTTTTAGTCAGACACTCAGACAGCAAGCAAATATGCAGTAATTTGTTATAAAAATTACCAACCTGATGAAAAGCTATGAATCACTGGTGCTTTGAAAACATAGCTCGATCATACGTGAGATATATATTATACTCATTATGTTATCTCTCAAAAATGGGCAGGGAAATGGAGTCATTGAAGCATTGAGGCCATCAGAAACTTTTAAAAGGAAAATAACTAAGTCTTGTACGTTTAAACAATCTTCAGGAGAGCTAAAAACGTCATCACGTTGCGGTGTCTTTTTCTGCTCATAATTCAAATTTCGAGCTTCGTATTGATCAAACCTACCCAAAACTAGTTGTTTTGCACAAAATCTTATAAATTAAAAGTAGAAACTAGTACTTCAAAGGATCAAAACCCGTTAGAACTCAATTCCCAATAATAAATTGAAAAAAAACACATCTTTTCCCATCTTATTTATCACTAATTATATGAAAGCACCACTTAGCAATCATCATCGGTGATCTCATATACAAAATCAGAGAAGTGTCAAGAGTGATAGATGCTTTCTCTTACCGTCCATTTCAACGATGGGGCTGTTCACCCTTATCTTCTGATACGCCATTCCTATTGCTGAAATTTTCTTGAGCAGAGAAACCAACCGAAGAGGAACACAGAGAAGGGGAAAAACGATGAGGATTGAAGCTAAAGCCGCGTTTAAGTAGTGCCTTCTTGCCGTCCTCCCCACTCGGCTGATCGAAGTACGCGACAAAAGATCTGGTCACCTGTTTTTTCAGGTAGCACTGCTCACTTTGTTTTTGGTTTGGCTGAAATACCAGAAGACTGAAAAGAGTCAATATTCAATTTTTTTTTTTTTGCATTTAACTGCCAAACAACAAGTTCCCCATTATCGTTTATCGATTTGACAGTTATTTAGTTACTTTGTTCGGGCAGACAGTTAATTTAGTTATTTAGTGTGTTATATAACAGTCAAGTAACCAAAAAAAATTTTGAATGGAAAATTTAGCAAAATTTTAGGATGCAGAATATGTTATATCCTATATCCATTGCTCTAAATTTTTTTGTGATGTATTCAACCCTTAAACATGTTTCATGTCATCCACTATACTAAGGTAGTTTTTGTGAATTGATACTAGATACATAAATTTTTTTTATAATGTTAGACGTATCTAAAAATATACTTTGAAGTATTCGGTACATCAAAAAATATTTTATGACACTGATGCATTTGAAAAAATACTCTAGATGTTATATGCATTATAAAATATTTTAAAATATTGAATGAATATAGGAAAATACTTTTAAAGTACTAGATGTACATTAACCCTATAATACCTAAATACTTTCTTCTAACGGAATTATTTTCTCCCAACGGAGTTCCCAAACACATACATGTGTAACTGCTATAATAGCTAAATAACTAAATGTTTCACAAGAAAAAAACTAATTTGAATCAACTAAGAAAGTTAGTTATATTAGTTATGTGATAAAATGAGTTAATTTTCCTAAAATACAATATTCAATCATATTCCCTTTTTATGAATTAATCGGTATTCAATGTCTTTTCTGAATCATATTACCAAATATTTGAGCAACCGATTAATTCGATTCACATGAGTGCTAGCCTTTTCATAAATGTTAACTATCTAAATCACGTAAAATGAATTAGCGGTTAAAATTATTTAAAAGTAATGAATATGCAAGAGATCTAACTTTTTCCCAAACATACCATTGTTTACAAATATGATTATTGAGGGAGGGAATGTGTGAGAAAAATATAGGAGACAATGAGTGGGAAAAAATGAGAGAAACATGTAATTAACTGGGGATAAAAATAAAAAAATGCATTAAATTTTTACATAAAGTAAAATTATTGTTTATAAATATAATCAAAAAGGGAGTTAATGCTGGGAAACGGGCTGGCCCGCGGGCCCGCGTCTCGAGCCCGCGGGCCAAACGGGTTGAGCTCGTTTGGCCCGTTTTCATACGGGTTGTCAAAATGGTAGCCCGAGCCCGTTTACCAGCCACTTTTTTTCTATTTTTTAATTTTTTTATTATTTTATTGAAATTTTCTTTTAAAAAATAATACAACAAATTTACATAAAATTTACCAAGCCTATTTGATTTTTTGGAAGAAAAATATAATACATTTCTAAAAATGTAATCAACAATGTTTACAATACAAAAAAATAATACATAATCAACAATCTCCAAAGTAAGTATGCATTTCAGATGAAATAATAAAGTTTAAAATAATATTTGAAGCTACTAAAACATCATCATCTTCTTATTAAAATATAAAAGGTTTATTTTTCTAAAAAAATTAAAAAAAACGGGCTGGCCCGCCAACCCCGCGGGCCAGCCCGCCCCAACCCGTGAGCCCGTTTGGCCCGTTTTCATACGGGCCTCAGCCCGCGAGTTGGCGGGTTCAACCCGCAGGCTGAACCCGTTTTCCCACCACTAAAGAGAGTTTTATATTTCATTAGGATTAGGATTGACTCGTTACCAAACTCCATGACATGTGCAATGATCTATTTTGTTGAAGAATGTTCACTAGAAAGAAAGAGAGAACATATATTGAAATTCTGTAACCCTTTCTCAAAAAATATCAATCAGCACCAAACAACATTGGCCAAAGCATTGATCCACACACACACTCTTCAATTGTTGGAAGTCTTCATCCCTTTTGCAGTGTAAGGATTTAAGTGAAGGATCCGAAAATAAACAGTGAAGTGTGTGAGTGAATGAAATGAAATGAAAAAAGAAAGGGAAAATTACCAGAAGGTCCCAAGTAACAGAATTAACTGGTCCCAAACATTCACAAAATTACCATAAGGTCCCAGAAGTAGCTACTGATGTTGTTAATGAAGGTTAATAAAGTTGTTAATGACAATCTCAGCAGCTACTCCTGGGATCTTATGGTAATTTTGTGAATCTTTGGGACCATTTCGTGGTTGATTCTGTTACTTGGGACCTTTGTGTAATTTCCCCAAAAGGAAATCTGATTTTTTTTGGCCTTATATGACTGGTGGTGAGAATTACTTGTGGGATTTGCAATGGACTCTTGTGTGGTGTGATAGAATGGATGCCATTTTTGTAGTTTCAAGTTTTTTTTACCTAAAGAATATTTATACACACAATACAAGTTTTATTTTACGGAAAGAATATTTATACACACACAATTGGATGTTTTTAAAAGGAACAACTATCCAAATTGTATAATGAAATAAGGATTAAAATTGATTAAATGTGGAAGAGAGACATTTTTTTTTTCTAAACATTAACCTAGATGATAAGTGAGAGATATAGTGGGTAGGAAAAAATATAAGAGAGAAGAGTGGTAAAAAGTATATGAGTGATCAATTAATTAATTAAAGGTAAAAATGAAAAATGCATTGAATTTTTAGGCAAAGTAAAGTTATTTCTTATATTTAAGATTATATCCATAAAAATGGTGCTTATAAAATAAATAAAACCATAGATATAATCAATAGCAATAAAAGATTATGTGTATGTTTGATAATCACATTTGGACTTATAGAATGCATTTTGCACTCAAATGTTCGTTAATTTATAGACTCTAGTGTTTGGTAATTCATTCTTTTAAAATATATTTTGAGTAAAAAAAATTTTGGTAGAATAAATGCATTCTGAATCCAACGTTTATCCAAAAATAAATGCATTCCAGAAAAAATGCATTCTGTTAAAATGCATTCTCCTAATAGTTTTTCAAACGGCTAATGTAAGCACTCATCAAACGAGCAAAAAAAAACTTCTAAAGAAAATAAAACCATCTGAAATGTCATTTGTATATGTAATTTTACTTAGGTTGTAACGTTTCCAAGTTAAAAAATATCACTCATGAATGTTTTTTTAACTGCAACAACCATATATTATATTTTAACTGTAATAACTATTTTTTTAATAACGTTTCGATTAATCTTTTTTTTTAAGGCTTTGTTTGGTTTGATGGAGGAGAAAGGAAGGGGATGGATAGGAGGGAAAGGAAAGGGATGGAAGGGTATAAGATTACCTTGTTTGGTTTAGTTAGAGGGAAAGGAAGTGAATGATTTTTAATGATATTTTGTTTGGTTCAGGAGGGGAAGGGAGGGAAGTTAATGAACAATTTACCATTTTACCTTTATATGTTGATTTATATTTATTTACTTATACAATTTATTTAAATTAGTTTTTACTCATA
>JANTPZ010086909.1:0-14153 GCA_025593235.1 Vachellia pachyceras
CGGGTCGCAGCAAGCCAGCCAGTGATGGGTTAGCGAGTTGGTGAAATATATATATTTTTTTAAAAAAATTAAACTTCTCTTTTTTCTTCTTCTTCTTCTATAAGATTATATAGTCACATGTTCCACAAATAAATTTTTAATAATGACATTTTTTTCAAGTTTTCAAAAAATATAAATATTAATATTTTGTTATAATTTTAAATAAAATATTATAGAAAGTTTATGTGAAAAAATAAAATAGTTTATACTATTTTTAAATTTATTAGATTTTATTTATCATACTTTATAAAAAATATTGAAATTAAAAAAGGAAAAAAATAAAAATACATTATTTTTAAAATTAAAAAAGGGTTAAGTGGGCTGGCCCGCTAATCAATGTGCTCAACCCATGAATTAGACGGGACGAGTTGGAAGATCCTATCTCAGCCCGAACTCACGCCCAACCTGCATTCCCACCCCTAATAAATACTAGAATATATAATTTTTTTAAATTTTCAACTTTATAATTTTTCTTTTGTTGATAATTACAGTTAACTTTTACGTATCTAACTTTTTTCTCTTAAGAATTAAAAGACTATAAAATTATATTACAGTTAGGATGAAATTGAAATTTTATTTTGATGGTGAATGGTCAAAATGAAATTTATTAATAAAGACACTGGTTATTTAATGTTAAAATGATTATGCACACTTGAAAATTCATATAATTTTATCTTAAGTTCATATATGATATATAATTTTATTGTTAGCAAAAAAAAAGATATATAATTTTATTCTCTTATATAATTTCAAAATTATTATAGATTGTGTATCTAATGAGATTTTTTGGTGCTAAAAGTATATATTAAGTGTATGAATATTTTTAAGAGAAAAAATCTGGCCCTCACCAACCCCTAAAAAATAAAAAAAATAAGACAGTTTCTAAATAATTTACTTTCTTCATCATTTTTGCCGCTGATATAATACATATGGTACTTATTTGGAAACACTTAAATCCCACCAAAAAGTATATTCAAAAGTATTTTTTCGTAAAACGAAACAATCTCCTCCACATATTTACCTCAATTTGTGTAAAGTACTTCTCTACCGTTTTTCCAAACAGATTGATTATTATGCTCCTCATTTTAATTTATTTTGTTTCTTTGAACGCTTATCTTAGAAAAAAAATTGAGGAGATGAATTTAAAGATGAGGAGGGATACATAATTGAAAAGAGAAGCGTGTGAAAAGCAGAGAGGGAAGGGCAATATGGGAGGAAGGGTGAGGGATACATGGGAGTGCGGGGGAGAGAAGAGTGGTGGGACCCATGTGAACACTTGTTGTTTTCCTATTGGTCAGACCACTGGCGCTTCAGGTTCACACGATCTAATTTCATTTAAAACCGTGTGGGACATGCAGTGAAATTTCAAAATCTTTCGGAGAAGGTCAATAGACATTCAGGCATGTTTGGCTTCCTTTCCCAAAATCTAATTTTTACCTTAATATTTAGATTTTATTCAATTATTCATATTTTTTAAAAAAATTATTTTGGATGCAAAATCTTGGTTTAAAACCTAAGTTTTGAAAAAGTTATTTTCTTATCAAATCATATCATCTGTCTTAATAAATTATTTCTTTCATACTTTTTCTTTCATTCTTTTTCATCTTTCCTACATACTTTTTTGTCTTGGAATCCGTAAAAGTCAAAACTTTCCAAACACAATCACATTCTCTTAACCTAAGTTTTACCTCAGAATCCGTAAAGTTATTATCAGAAGGACTTCCAAATAAACCCTTATTGCTACAAGGTGTTCAACTAAAATTGAGTGTTAATGTGTATGAAGTTGAATAGTATGGAGTGGAAGGTAATGTAGTTGAATGATGATTATTGAGTCTTTATTTATTAAGTTATCAAGGAATCATTATATAAACTTTATATTTTATCTATAAAAATTAAAATAAACTTTTTAACTCTATTAAAGTTAAAAATGAAATGTATATATCCTTAAATATTGATTTATGAAAAGCAAAAGTGCGCAGCAGTCAATTCATGTAAGTTATAATCCATGCCATATAGATAAAGTTATGTAATGAGAATTACCTAATTTGATGTAATATATTGTAACCACAATTATGTTGAGTTACATTACTATCGCAACTATACACTTGACTTAGTAGAATGCATTAGGATTACGTATAATCCCTTTTTATTTAAATTAATCTAATTGGTTATAAAATATTTGTGGTGCATGTGTCACATTAATTAAAGTATTTTCTCAAAAGTGTGCGAGCACCCTAAAGAATTTTTTGGTACGTTTAACATTTTAAAATATTTTTTTAGATATGTTTCAAATCTTAAAATATTTTTTGATGTATCTAATATTAAAAGTTCAAAGAATAATTCAGTGTGATGTACACACCCAAAAAGAATACTTTAAATCTTTAACACTCCATAAAAAAATACTTGAAAATGCTGATCATGCACCTTAATTTACACTAGTTTTGACACATCAGTAGGTCTCTGCTTTGAGTGTTGGATTCTGGTTCAGAACAACACACTCAAAATAATAGGTACATTTGGAAAAGTTGTGGATAAATGCTTTTACGGTTTAAGAGGTAAATATATAAATGTGATTATCTTGATTTGTAGAAAAATACTGTTTAACTTAAGTTTGGGAAGCCCAAACGTGAACCCAAACACCCACAATAAGAGTCATGAGCAAATACATAGTTGATACACATGACACCACCCACTCTTATTTAATTTAAATTTAAATACTATTTTATCTACTCAATCATTATAACAAATACTCTCCTATTTATTAAATAAATTAGTTTTTATTTGAATTAGTGGTACAAGCTATTTTTCAATGAGATTCACGATTAACATGATAAATAAGTGAGAGAAGTTTTATCTTAACTTGCATAAACGTTTTCTACGACAACATCCCAAACAGGCCCTTAGTGAAGTTATTGATAAAAAATTATGTCTTAAAAAAAATTTAGACTTTCACATGTATGATATCATTTTTAATGTTAAGGTCTTCACGGCAATTTTTTCTAATAGTGCCTTTTGCCTAAAAAAAAGTAGACTAGTGCCTTAAGTCTGTTAATTTGTGATTGCATTGGTAGGTTAGCATGTAATTCACTTGGATCATTGTGATTGAAAAATCATTTTTAATATGTAATTTTTAAATTCATAAAAAAATATTATAGAGCATTGATACAAGTATTTAATAATTTAACACATATATCAAAGCCCCCGACGGTTTCAACAAGTCAAACTTGTCCAACACACTGAGTAAGAATATGTGTGTTTGGGAGAATTAACTGGAGGATGAAACCTGTATAATGTGGAAAGTCAGTTGCATTTACATAATGCAAAAGATTAATTGCATATCATGGAAGATCAGTTGAATAATGTGGAAGGTCAATGCATGGAAACTTAACTGCATCAAATTTCCAAAAAATGCATCAATGTAACAGACCTTTCACATTATAAAATGCAACTGACATTCCACATTATGCATGTTATATTCTTTAATTAATTTGTCAGTGAGGACTTCCCCAATTCTCCCTATACAATATATATGAGTATATATACATATATATATGTATGTAGATAATAGGTGACATACTCTTTTTTCCTTGTCCATTCTTGTCCCACTTGTTTTGCTAATAATGTTTTTAACAAGATATCATTGGATAATATATTAATAAATGATGTACATTCGAAGGTAAGTTTTTATCCACAGCTCAGTTTTTTCTAATTAATTTTTTTAATGACATACCTAGATATTCAAAAGGAAATGGTATGAATATTATATATAGTGTATGGATATCCATATCCATTGCCCTCTTATTTTCATGGATTTGTTTATCTATTATTTATCATTCAAGTATGAGTATAACCTATGTGTAAGACTGTGGGCCTATAAATAGAGTGTTTTCCCCTGTTGGAAATTTAGCGTTTAAGTGTTAACAAAAGAGTCTTTCTAAATATTATCATCATATTTTATATTCACGTCCTTCTAATTAAGGAATTTAATTATATTTATTAATGAGTTAACATTTTATATTGTTGTGGAATTATTCTTTCGCATTTTACTAAAGAAATGTTGTGTGCTGGTTGCTTCAAATTGCATACTCCCATTTTGGGGAGGGTCCACCTTTTTGTGGGGTCTTACATTTTATGTCCTAAGTTTCATTTGGATATGTTTAAATTAATAGTAGAAATTATTTTCTCAATAGTATTTTTTGTTTTATCTCTGAATATATTTTTAAAAGTTGTTTAAATTTGTATGTATTGTTGATAATTGATTCTATGGGTCTCATACATTGAGTTTTTTGGTTAGGCGGAGAAACTTGTGATTAAAACTTGAATGAACTCAACACTTCTCCTCCAATGTTTTTATTATACGCACATCACAATATTAATACAATTCGATCCTTAATATAATAAATATTTGTTTTTTAGTGAATGAATTAATGAAGTTCAATACACTATTTAAAATTTTTTATATTTATCATTTTTATAAACTAATTTACTTGACTCATAAACTGATATATAATGAAATTATATGAATAAATAAATACTTTTAAGTATGGTATTTAGTTATATAAATCTTTCTAACAAAAGTTGGCTAACTTTTATATTAATGACGGTAGGTTTGTCACAACTTTAGAACAATTTAATGTACAACTAATAAAAAAATGTGTCCCCAAAAAAGAACACTTTGACTTATAAATTAAATTTAGAATCACACTTTTACCAAAAAATGAATATTGTGATATCCAATCAAGATCAAGTAAATGTTAAAACTTAGATAAATAATTAATGGATTTGACCGTAAACATAATTTGACATATAATATTTAATGTATATCCCAATTCCAAAACCAATGTCCATAATTTTTTTGCCACTGTTTTACTTAGAAGCTCATATCCTCACAGATAAGCAAAGAGAAATATAATTTGGCAGTTGTATTGTAAAAATATGATGTCTTAATCCCTTTAGTTTCTTGGAATATATATGTTATATGTTGACTTGAGGTGTGAGTTGGAAGATTCTAGGAACACTGTTATGTCGACTTGTTAGGCCTCTTAATATACCAAAAAGGACAAAAAAAAAAGGCTATATTCAATACTTTGCTTTATATCTTGCACACAAAAATAATTTTTTAACCCTAGGTTCAGCTGACAAAGATATTAGACATTCTTACCAAAGGGAGAGGGTTCGATACCGGGGAAGGTCACTTTGTTGTGGCTCCAGTCGCGGCGCTTGGGGAGGCATCCTAGCTCCTGGGTCTTAGGTAAACGCTTGAGGGTAATTGACGGCTCGCCCTGCCCAACATTGATATGACTTAAGAGGAAGGGAGATTTTACCCTGCCCTTAGCTTGTGGGTGAGCCCAACCCCCTGCCTAAAATTTTAGTAACAAAAAAAAATAATTTTTAAACAAGCATTAGATAATAACATGAGAAAATAAGAGTTTTTTTTAAAAAAAAAATCTAAAATTAATCTTTTAGTTATTTTAGTTTTGATTCAATTATAACTTAATCAATAAAATTTAACTCAGCGTAACTCAATTACAATAGTTTTAACTTAATTATAACTCAGTATTTGAATTTTGATGTATCCAACTTAGTCTATTAGTTTTAACAGAATATAGTTATATGTGCAATTTTGATGTAACTCAGTGTAGATTCACGAGATTTAACAGAATATAGTGATGACCAAATACATTTTCTTATACATTGTACAATATTTGAGAGATAAAATTCGTTATTTATCATTTACAAATAACATGAAGTATTTATTTTATTATATATAATTATATGTGCAATTCGTCTGGCCCAAATTCATTTCAAAGGAGTTCCGATCATTCAACTTGCACTTTATGACTTTGACCTCTTAACGTGTATGAAAAAGTCTAAATTTGCTTAAATAACGTGTCCTAACGGAAACCTATTGTCTTCTTTATTACAGAAGTCTTCAAAGTCAACCTTCAAGTGTATGTAGCCCCACAATTGCCCCATATATCACACTCTTAAAAAAAATATCTTGTATAATCTATCAATAACCACCAATTTCTCAATATTTATAATTGACTTTTGAAAAACATTGTCCACTTATTTTTGCACATTTTTTCGCTTTATCTCTCTTATGTTTTTTTTGGGTTAAGTAGAGGTATCATCACATTAGTGTTAATTTTGTTTAAAGCACTATTAAATATTAAATGTAGACACATCTTTTAGTAGGGATTTAAATTTTAGTTCACCACGTTGTGAGGGTTTGACCCCTTATGCTAAACTAAACACATTTTGGTGGTTTTATTTCTCTTAATATTTACATAAAAGTCTAAATTGCCATCCACACATATTTGGTCTAACCGTGTAAAGCCTACTAGATACCTTTATGTGTCAAGTTCGATTTCTAGATGTGACATTTGTGTTGAGAGGGATAGTCAAGATTCACAGAAATCGTGTTTTGATCAATGGCAAAAATTCTACATATCTATGGCCCCTACAATGAACTCTATAAAAATCTTACTAATCCATTTTCCATCTGGGTATCTCTCCCAAGAGCATTGTATTGATAATTCTTTACTTTTGAGCTTGTATTGAAGATAGATATTGCCATTATAATGGGCTTTATCTTCAAGTTTTTCTGTGCATTATTGTTGTTTCTGTTGCATAAAAGTCTCAGTTTGGCTACCATCAGTGAGGGAGCAAAATGCATAGAGAATGAGAGAAAAGCTTTACTCTCATTCAAACAAGGAATCCGGCAAGATGACTCTGTCATGTTATCAACATGGAGAGACGATGGAGACCATTATGAAGATTGCTGCAACTGGAAAGGGGTTTACTGCAGTAATGAAACCGGTCACATTCAATCCCTTAATCTTCGTGGTTCGTATCCTGTTTATTTGTTTGGTGAAATTAATGTCACTTTATTAAGTGAATTGCATGATATGGAATATTTGGATCTCAGTAACAATGAATTATATAGAAGTGAAATCCCAATGTCCATTGGGTCCTTTACAAAGTTAAGATATCTCAATCTCTCTGGTTCTTCTTTTGTTGGGAC
This sequence comes from Vachellia pachyceras, assembly GCA_025593235.1. Lineage (NCBI taxonomy): Eukaryota > Viridiplantae > Streptophyta > Magnoliopsida > Fabales > Fabaceae > Vachellia > Vachellia pachyceras. The sequence continues at coordinate 7,067 of JANTPZ010086909.1, forward strand.
TATCCCTTGGACAATCGGAAACCTTTCAAAGTTACAACAACTCGATCTTGGACAAAATCGTCTTGCCGGAGTTATCCCTTTCCAGCTTGGGAATCTCTCCATGTTGGAAACATTGCAGCTTGGTTCTAATTATGCTAATCTCACGTTATATGATGGCCAGAACAATCATGATGCAAATTGGCTATCAAAACTTTCTTCACTATCAAGTCTTGACTTGAGTTTTGTGAGTGATGTTGGCTATTCTCATCTCTGGCTTCAAATGACTGGGAAACTCTCAAAACTTCGAGTTTTGAAGCTAGTAGGATGTGGCATTTCTTATACCCATAATCCTTCTTTGACTGCTTTTCCTTTAAACCATTCCTCTTCTCTTGTTATCCTTGATTTCTCTAACAATAACTTGAACTCTGCAATATTTCGATATGGGGCCTTCAATTCGAGCTCTAACAACCTTCAAGAGCTGTATCTTAGTGATTGTAATCTTTCAACCACTGATATTCATTTTCTATTTTCCCATTCTCAACTTTCTTCCCTCGTTATCCTTGACCTCTCTCACAACAACCTCATGTTACTGAGGGCAATCAACTTCGTCATCAGCTCCAATCTACAAGTTCTTAATTTACGTAATTGTAGCCTTTCATCTGATAACGTTATTTTTACATCTTTCAATCCCAATTTGACTTCTCTTGTGCATCTCGATTTGTCCTTTAATTTATTGACATCACCGTCCATATTCCACTGGATCTCTAACTTCACCTTTAATCTTCACGAGATTCAACTTTCTAATAACTTGCTGGAAGGTCCCATTCCAGATGGTTTTGGAAACATAATGAACTCTCTTGGAGTCCTTGTTCTCCATGATAATAAGCTTCGTGGTGAAATACCAACATCACTATGGAATATATGCACTTTGAAGGCCTTAGATTATTTAGATCTTTCGTACAATAACTTCAGTGGGGAGCTTTCAAGTTTCATTCAAAACACTTCGTGGTGCAATCAAATGAAGGGCACATCAGCCAATCTTTCTATTTTCTCCCTTTTGGAAATCTTAGATCTCTCTCATAATCAATTACAAGGAGAAATACCTGAAAGCATCGGATTGCTATCTCAGTTGACAATTTTGGATCTTTCATACAATAACTTCAGTGGGGAGCTTTCAAGTTTCATTCAAAACACTTCCTGGTGCAATCAAATGAAGGGCATGTCAGCCAATCTTTCTGTTTTCTCTGTTTTGGAAATATTAGATCTCTCTCATAATCAATTAAAAGGAGAAATACCTGAAAGCATCGCATTGCTATCTCAGTTAGAGAATTTGGTCCTGGATGGAAATAATCTAGGAGGTGTAGTAACTGAATCTCATTTCGAAAAGCTCTCCAATTTGAAGATTTTATCATTATATGGAAATTCATTATTAACTCTACAAATTAGCACCAGATGGATTGCCTCATTTCAGCTGCGATATTTGATCATCGCTTCTTGTAAATTGGATCGTTATTTTCCTGATTGGCTCCATAATCAACATAAGTTAGACGGATTGGATATTTCCAACTGTGGGATTTCAGGTTCCATACCAAAGTGGTTTTGGCCAAAACTAAAAAATATATCTTACATGAACATCTCATACAACAATTTTGTTGGTGAAATTCCCAATTTACCCTTGGTGCTAAACCATGAGCCTGAGTTAATTTTGACTTCAAACAATTTTGAAGGTGCGGTTCCGTCATTCTTTTTGCAGGCATCAGAACTTTATCTTGCAAAAAATAAATTCTCAAGTTTGGTTCCCCTTCCACGTGGCCAAATTGAAGATGAAGGCCGTGTTGGCATTTTAGACATTTCAAACAATCAATTAGAGGGGAATCTACCTGATTGTTGGAGCCATATGAAGTCGTTAGTGTTTGTTGATTTGAGCAATAATAACTTGTCGGGAGTGATACCGACATCTATAGGACAACTTATGGATTTGCAGGGCCTGGTTTTAAGAAACAATAGCTTCATTGGAGAGCTCCCGTCCTCTTTGGTGAATTGCTCCCAGTTATTGCTGCTAGATGTGTCTGAGAACAAGTTGTTGGGGTCAATACCCTCATGGGTTGGAGAAAACCTTGGACACTTGCAGATTTGTCTCCAATCATAATTTCCCAAATATAACTCTGACAAGGTTATCTGACAATCATAACTCTGACAAGGTTATCTGACAATCATTATTATAACATTGCAGATTTGTCTCCAAATATAATTAAATTCCTTAATTTTTATGGACAAGGTTATCTGACAATCATAATTTCCACTTTCTTTCTTATAATGAAGAGATATATTCCAAAAAATTCTTGTCCATAAAAATTAAGGAATTTAATTATATTTATTCGTTAATCAATATATTATGTTTTTGAATCTAACATGTTATAATAACCTTTCACTTGTTGGAATAACATGTTCTGTAGAGCAACTTTTTAGTTTTTATATTCTTCAAGTCATCCTTTAGCCATATAACCCTACAATATATAAATATATATATATATATATATCAACCTGTATATTTTTTGGTGATTGAACCACATGGAATTATGTTATGGACCGAAACGATATTGGATTTGTTTTGAAGCCTTTGAGGAACTCAAAATGTTTTAAATAAAACATGGTGAAGTTCTTCATGCCATATCTGCCAATTTGCAATGTGAAGTTACCAAAGAGTTACAAAATTATTGAGGAATAAAAGAGATCGCAAAGTGCCGCTTTGTGGTGGCGGGCTTTGTCAAATGGAATGAGTCATTCGAAGTCCCACATTGGTCAATTAAGGTATGTGTTGAAAAGTGATTGGTTTTATGTGGGTCTCATGTATTCAGCTGTATGGGCGATTACAACATGTATACATGTTCAGGTTTAGGTTTATTTAATTAAAGCGTGACTTAATCTTATTAGTCCTTCATTATACCTATTAACTTCACTTGATCATATGGATTACATGATATTGTTGTGTTATATCAACAATTAAATTTTAGGTGGATTATTAACTTGAAAGATTTGGCTCAATAACTTCAATAACCAAGATGTTGTTACAATTTATTTAAACAAAACGAAAACAAACATTTTGGTAACTTGATAAAATTATGAAGTTTTTGTTCAAGTGACATGTTAAGTATGGCAGTGTTTTGTTTTCTTGAGCTGCCACACTTAACCTCAACAACCATAAAGACACTTTCTCTCTATCTTTCTCACCGTTAAACATTCAAACAACTGAAACAATAGGTTAAGATTGGCTAACAGCTAAAAATTTCTAAATTGAGTTTCTTAATCAAAATTTCTTGGGCTTCCATGATGTTTTGTCTCAGTTGGAGTTTATTTATTAGTTCGGGTTGTAATGTTCTTTACTGTTTAATTCAATCTCTGTTGGTTACATGATCTTGTAAAAGCCCAATTCTTTTATTTATATTTTTATTTATGTTTGAACAAAATTGTCTTTTACAAAAAAAAAAAAAAAGACATAGATGATGACTTGTGAAATTCCCTGTAGCTAGACTCTTGAAGGACGCTGCTTCGAAAATGAAGCCAAAAACAAGAAAGCAAAAAAACACAAAGGTGAAGAATTGATCAAACACATGGAGAAGCGTATGAAGACCTTCAATGTTGATTATGTATATTAATTCTAAGAACTTGTCCACAATGATCACACGCACGTAACACTACACCAATTCCTACATCAGAATTATTTTGATTAAGCTGATCTAAGGATTGTGAAGTCTTTCCTGAGAAGAAATTAAATTGCATTTTTTGACAAGAGTTAAACCCATTTTACCTGAAAAGGTATACTGTAGAATTTTCATACCTTGACTGAACTCTGTCTTCATTTGCCATGGGTTTCACCAACGAAGTTACGAAATTGGTGTCGTGCGTTTAAAAAAAAAATGACACAGCATATTATGTATAAACGTAGAAACACACACCATCAGCCATTATTTGCACTTTTGAGAGCTTTGAGAGAAGCAAGGTTAGCATCTCACGTATAACTATTATTCTGCATTAGTACACTTTATTTTTTGATTGCTGCAATATCCTCAGGCACGATTCGTGGCCATTTGCTGGTACTCTGTATACATCTCTTTTACTCTCTGAGCCAATTGAATGAAACGCCTAAACATCAATACTTGCTTTCATATTAAAAATTGTACTTGAAAGAGAAAAGTATAAAACTTGTTTGTAACGATCGTTTTAAAAATCAATTTAAAGAACTGAGAAAAGGTGAGCGTAGTATAGAAAGCATCACGAACGAGAAGTTGCAGAATTCAAAGATGACGCAGATGATCATAAGAGACAAAGTGGGAGCCCCTGCTGCAAGTCAAAAGGATAATTAAAAAAAACAAAAAAGGAGACATGTTAAAATTGTTTTGAGTTTCTTATTTTAAAAAGGCATAATTTGAGATAAGTTTCTCATAAAAAAAATTAATTATAGAATTGAACATTTCACAAAATGCAATTGAGTTTCCACATAGTAACTAAGCTTGCATATAGATTCAATGGTGGGTCATATTCTCTAATTAATTCTTTAATATGATATTTATCCTCAATTCTCCATTTTAAAAAACTGTTTCACTTTTTCCGCCAAATACTTGTTCAAAAATTAGCATCCAAACAAGTTCTTTTGCCTTTAAAAACAAAAAATTGTTTTTAAAACAAGGACCCATGTTTCTTTTTTGCTTTTTGTTTTTTATATATTGGAATGTAACCATGTTTCTTGCTTAACGCACTAAAAATTCCTCTGAATTGCTTAACATCAAGTAAACAAACAACTGTAGGTTGGATGAATTTGCTATGTTCGATAATCTACAGTATAATGTTACTTTCAATTATCTTCATTACTAGCATTCAATCGAACCATTTAAGTTTTTATATTGCCTTGTGTTACAAATTTATGCTTGTACTTTCATTATTATTCAATGAATCAGAGTATTATACAGGAAAGTGTTTGGGCTACCATATTTAACACCTTGTATGTTGTATACAATCTATGATTGATAATCATGTGATTTTTGTTTATTATACTACTTATGATGTTTAATATAAAAATCATTTCACTAATTTGATGAGATTAATGAAGTTAAATAAATTACTTAATTTTATTATATGTTGCATGACGTCTAAAACATTACTCTACTGATTTTATCTTATTTATAAATGATAATAATTTTTCTTTGAATCGATTTATAAATCACACGATTAATTTTTTTATAAATACATAAATTTATTTTTCATAATTATTGTATGTTTTTTATCATGTGGTATAGTGTATAATTAAGTAAAGGTAGAATTGAAAAGCTATTAAATTTTAGGACAATGTTAATGAGATTTAATATTTATTTTTTCTATCGAAATACATTTGATGTAATTTATAAATAGAATTAGAATACTATGACTTAACCAATAAAAATTAGTTCAATTGGTCATAAGTTCAAACATTGCAATCAATGAAAGAACATTGTTGGTGGATTATATGAAAGAACAACTAATCCGAACTTTTCCCCTTCAAAATAAAAAGAATACTGTGACTTATAAATTATATTTAGAATTACATTTGCTACCCATATGTTACATGAAAGGAATATTGTGATATCCAAAAAAAAAAGATTAAGTAAACGTTAAAACTTAGATACATAATTAATTGATTTGACCATAAACATAATTGATACCACGTCGCTCTCAAGTCTCAAATCTCTCCCTCCCTCTCCTGTTATATATTGGAATGGGATTGCTGATGTATTGGCCATCATCATCATCATCATCATCAATCTTTAAATTAAATTTTGTAAACAATTTGTTTTAAACATAGTGAATTCTATGTTGCACGGAATGATAATGTAATTCATTAATTAATCGTAATGGATTGATAAATATGAGTGCTGGACTTTCTTAGAGTCATTACCCACGGAGCAATAGTATATATAAATTTCTTAAATCTTCGACTTAAAATTTTTGTGTGTGAATAATTTCACTTAACTTTCACTTATCTAACTTTATCACTTAAGAATTAAAAGACTATGAAATTATATTACAGTTAGGATGAAATTGAAATTTTAGTTTGATGTTAAATGATCAAAATGCAATTTATTAATAAAGACACTGGTTATTTAATGTGAAAATCTTTATGCACACTTGTAAAGTCATATAATTTTACCTTAAGTTTATGTAAGATATATAATTTTATTCTCTTATATAATTTCAACATTATTATACATGATGTATCTAAGAAGATTTATTAGTGCAAAAAATATATTAAGTGTATGAATATTTTTTAAGAGAAAAAGAATCTGGCCCTCATAACCTCTAAAAAATAAAAATAATAAGACAGTTTCAAAATAATTTACTTTGAAAAATTTACAATCAAGTCCCAACAAAAAAAATGAACAAAAAGTTATAAAGATTGGCAAAATTACCATCAGATCCTAGCAATAGCTGATCCACTACAAAAAAATGTCGTATTAGTAGCGGTTATTTATGTATAATCGCTACAAATACATGTTCTAGCGGTTTATAAAATCACTGCAAAATACGGCATGGCAACTGGTTTAGCAACGGTTTTAAAGAACCGCGGCATACATAGTAAAAACTACTACTACATTTACAGCGTTTGTAATAAACCGCGGCAACATAAGTGAGACGAGGGGGCGACATGCAAACATTTGTAGCGGACACAAAACCGCTACTAAAGTAGTTAAATGCGGTAGTTCAACATGACGTTTGTAGTGGTTATGTTTCGCTACTAAACTAAAAGGGAAATTCCCACCCCTTTTTTATGAGTGAAAAATTTTCCCTCCACAAATCTGTAGTGATTTATGAAATCGCTACTAAGTTAAAATGTAAATTCACGTCATTTTTTGGAGGAGGACAATTTTTTTTCCAAAAATTTGTAGCGGTTTAGTGGAAATATAAAAAATATTAAAAAAATTGTAGCAGTTTTTAAACGGCTACTAAATGTCACAAAATATTACAAAAAAATTAAACAATGAAATTTTAAAATATAAACATGATAATCAATAATTAAATAAATTGTCACGAAATAAAATGATAAACTAAATACAAAAAAAAAACAAAAATAAAGAAC
>JANTPZ010086916.1:0-32654 GCA_025593235.1 Vachellia pachyceras
ATGAGATAAGCTAATGACTTAATCCATGTAGCTTTCTCATAGCGGGTTGGTCCAGCACCTTGTACTCTTACAAGTGCCTATGACTTTGACTTGTGTCTCCATACCTTATCAAAGTCATGTTGGTCTTGCTTTATCTTTGTTCCCACATAGATAACTGACCAGGGACATTTAGGACAATATTCATAATTTGCCCATGGATGCAATTATCATAATGAACACGCAAAGTTTATGATAATTAAATGGAGAAAATTTATTAAAATAAATAATGTACGAAGTACAATGATTGGCCGTAAGGCACAATTTCCAACAGGCAATTGTTATAGGTTCGAAATCTTGACACATCTGACAAGAGTGAACTTCACAAGCTACAACAGCTGAAAGATGAACAAGTTTAAATTCTCTCCTTTAGTTCGCTAAAGCTAGTGTGCTTTCAATGAATGATTACTTACGCGTTTATTCCTAATTGTATGCATAGGCGGTAGAACTATGGTGATATAACTATGCTAGTTTTTGTGGGAGAGCAAACATTGTTGCTTAGCCTTGTGTCCTTTCATTGTGTTAGTAGCGTTATAGCAAAGGAAATTGAAATTATGAAGTATTTAAGCAAGTGTATTTGCTGTGTCCTGTGGCTTGAAAGGCCTTTTAAGTTAAACTTATTCATTGTTACCAAATAACTATGGGAATCCCCAAAATGAGGCTATGGAAACTTTTATTTAGGTTTCAGATATTGTTTCCCATTAGTTTTCTTAACGGCTAACTTCTGTGTTCATCATTTTACAATGATATCTATAATTATCACTTCTTATGGTGTCATGTGTGCTGTTACTATATAAAGGCTAATTATCACTTCTTAAAGGCAAACATGGATTTACTATATATGACCAAATTGGTGGGAAGGGTCAAGAGACTGCTAAAGTTATTTGTTTTAAAAGTTATGAAACTCTGATATATTGCTGAAGTTGCACACACCCTGTACTCTATGTATTTTAAGACTTTGCTGTCTTATTCAAGTCACAATTTGTTTTCTCCTGTTGTTAATTCCTTCTTTAGTAGGAAAAAACTAGTACAAAGCTAGTCATTGTAGAGCATAACTAGTCCTAGTTATTAATTCTTATTTTAAAGATCATGTGTGTTGACCAGAATTGTGGAGCATAACTAGTCATTGGTTCATTGTTGTTAACAATCATTGACCAGAATTGTGGATTATAACTTAGTCATTGGTCCATTGTGTTCAATTTTTTCATGATTCATTGCTGTTTATAAGTTCCGTTTTTCATATATGTATTGCTCGGCAACTATCATTTTCTTTTGCATCAAGTTTTGCTTGTTGCTACTATGTGGCTGATATTGAAATCTTCATTGCTTATAGTACAGGTTGATGAAGATTTGATATGCTTCATTAGATTTACCGAGTCACTGAAGATGCGTCCATAACTTTTTTTATTGCGAGGAACCTCTATGATTATTCAAAGTGTGCTTTGACATGTAAGCATAGGGGCAATTTGTACATTTGTTGAGTGAATTTTACAGAAACTTGATACATTCCATTAAATTCGTTTGAATTAAAGGAGGGTTTCCATATTTATATTTTAGTCTAGCAAATTCTTAATGAAATTATGTTTTTGCTCATGACATTGATCCATTTAAGTTTATTTGATGGTTAAAAAATTATGTAGTCATTTTTTGGATTTACTAATGCAAAAAATTATCCATATTTATTTTAAAAAACACTTTTTAATTTCATGCGGATTTTACCGGTGGATTTTCCTACAGATTTTTACCTGCGGATTTCAAATCAGCAGGAAAAAAATTTTTCCTACAGAATTTTAGTCAAAATCAGCAGGAATAAAATATTTTTTTTGTAATGTATGTATATAGACACACATATTTTATTAACAAAATACTCATGTCACTTCTTCCTTGGCTTCCTCCTTTGTCTCATACTTTTGTAAATATTCACTCGTCATTTTTTCTATAGGTAATATTATTTTCTTATTAAAATCATTTTCATTTCAATTACAAAATGTTTGTTGCCTTGTTTAGAAGTATTATTTGCTCTTTAACCTATGATGAATATTTATCCAAGCAATTCATCGTATATGGGTTAAGTGGTAAGTCGTATAAACCTCTCACTATATGGTAGGGGTTTGAACTCTACTACAATCTCATGTACGGTTCTGTAGTAGAAATGGAATGGAGAAAAAACCATCAACGATAACCCAAAAAACTAGATTATGTAAACAACTCAAATCCCCAATTTATTTATTTTTTTGGTATCCAATCAAGTTGTATTGAAATATGGAATATTATAATAATGGTAGAAATGGAATCCACTTTTCATTCGAATATTCTTTTAAAAACTCCGTAAGTCTAGTTCGAATTTTTCAATTCCTTTCCATTTAGAATTTAGATTCCATCTGTTTGTTGCAAATTTCAATTTGAGTAAAATTTTATTTTATTTCTTGTTGTATTCATGGTATTTCATATATTCCATATATGAAGAGACATTCTAACTCCTAGGTATCTAGATAAATGGTAATTGTCGGTTATTTTACCCAACATTGATATAACGTACAAGGAAGCAAGATTTACCCTTACAGTTCAACTCTTTTTTCAAAAATTTCATAAAAAATAATAAAAAAAAGAAATCCGAGTATCCAATTGAGAATAATTACCAAAAATCAACCAATGCCGTACTTCCACCTTAACAGTCTACAGTGTTTTAGAACTTTTTATTTTTGCACCCCGCTGAGCTAGCTATAATTTTCTACTTCAAGGATTTAGCGATTTTTAATTTCTGCAACAACATAAATTCTGTGTTCCTCCTCTAACATCGTCTCTCAATCTCGTCTTCCGCCGCCTCAACACCATACTCGAACCATGCCTCGCCGCAGCTCCGTTGGTAACTTACTGACCTCAAATGGATTTACATTTCATGCTAGACACTAATCTATTGGGAATCTATTAGATTTTCCCTTTAATGATGTCTAGGTTTTTTTTTTTTTCAATTTTCCTGTTTCATTATCCGAAGAGAATTGGGATTCGTAGGGTTCTATGTTGTGCGCTTGAATTTTTTTTTTTTTTGCCGATGAACCCTATGCCTTTACGCTTTTGCTGAAACTATAGTTTCGTCTTTCCTGAAAATTGGGAAATCATATTTGGTTTTGTGGAGCTGATGTTTTTTAAATCCATTAACTTTGATACGTTGAGGCATGCACTCTCTCATTTCTGATGATGAATGTGGTGCTTATTGAGCGAGCTGATGATTATGTAAGCAAGATTTTAATCGGTTGTTGGCAAAAACGTATTTTGCCCCTTTATTGAGAATACGTTGATGCTAATCAGGTGTTCCAACTTTGCAGACTATTACATTGCGAACGGCAATGTCTTAATCAGACATTTTTACTGAAACATTAGAAATTTATACTGGGCCCCATCATCTAAACGTTCGCAAAGCTATTGGATTATAATTATTACTGGTCTTGGTTACAAAATTCTGAAAACAATGAATTAGCTAATTAACAATCTGCATCTTGCACTAAGAGGTCATGGTCTAGCCGTGTGATTCATTGTGATATGGTTATCTTTGCAGGAAGGTCTTCTCGTCCCGCACCTCATTCTGCAGCAGCTCGTAGCCCCCCTCCTCAGTAAGGTAAATGATAATATGATGCAAGAAATGGTTAAAAGTTCCCTTTTTCTGTTTTGGTCGACAAAGTTGTGCTGTTTGCCATGCTCTTAACGCATCTCTCAAAATGTTGAAATGTTTTTTTCACCGCAGTTAAGCTGTTCTTGAATTGAAATATGGATCAAAATCTAATGTACTTCCAAAAAGTTTTTTGTGACAATTTTAATATTTTACTCAACCAGAGACTTCAAGAAATGATTTAATCTTTGTTTAATCTTGGCTGTTTCTTAATGTAGTTAAACATGCTCCTCCTCCAGCTTCTGCTCAGAGTGGTGGTGGTGGTGGCTCTCTGCTTGGCGGCATTGGTTCAACCATTGCTCAGGGTATGTTAGCAAATATGATTATTTCATTTTAATGTATGGGATGGGACCTGTGAAAATGAATTTCTTTGTGCTTAATGGATGAAAACTAAATTGTTGTATGCATGGCTTTTGGAAATGGTAGTGTTGTAGCCCACAGGGCTTTGGATGCTGTAATAGGTCCTCATACTATTCAACATGAAATAGTTGTCACTGAGGCTGCTGCCGCCACCCTTGCACCAACTGCAAATAGTTTTGGTAGCGATGCCTATGGTGTTCACACTAAGGCCTTCCAAGACGTATGCATTTCTTACCTGTTCGACTTATAAATTAACTTGCACTACTAAATAACCATAGCATGAATTTCCTACATTCAACAATTCAATTAATGTTTTGAACGTTATATGCTTTGATTTGAGCAGTAGCATAAAAAAAATCTTGAGCAGCAAAAGATGATAACTATTTGATTAAAATTCTGCAGGATATGTAAGATATGTTTCAAATGTCCTTTTTTTTGACAATTCCTTATTATAGGGTGTCAAATATGTTTCAAATGTATGTCCACGAGTGCGCTTTTGATGCTTGGCATGAATTCCTTGTGATTGCATCTGTATGGTATCGTCAAGTACATTGTAATTTCTCAGGATTCAGTTAATGCTTTGCTAACTGGACCAATGAGTATTTCATTAGTTTCAGAATGTATTGTTGATCCAAACATGTTTGAAATTCTACTTCATAATTTATTTAAGAAAATCATTGGTAGGTAGTCATTGATGTTATTTTTTCTTAGTGATTGGATCATTATGACATCCAGTATATTATATACTGCTCAAGGTTTCAGTTAATGATGCATGAGTAACAGACGTGTCATTATCTCATTGGTTTGCTGATGCAGTTTTAAGCTAATTATGTTTGAAATTAGAAAACCACTGATATTCGGACATTAGAGATGTTGAATTGTTTTCTAGCAGTGCCTTAACAGTTATGGGAATGACATTAGCAAGTGCCAATTCTACATGGATATGCTAGCGGAGTGTAGGAAGAACTCTGGCGCCTCATTGAGTGCTTGTGCTATTCTCCCTCTGCTCCATCCTCCTGCGATAGAATTATCTCCACCATGAGTCTGCGTCAGTGTCTCTGTCCTAGTCTGTCTCTGACGATTAAAATTATTCCATCTATAGTTGTGGGCTTCATTTAAATAAGGCCTTTATGGAAGATTAGAAGAAGACTTTTGTATGAACCATCAGTATTCATTTGTTGCTACTTTGATCATGGGATACCATAATTGGTTTAGTTGTTATGCTTTGTATGTGGATTTATTGATGGTTGTCATACCGAATTAGATCAAACCGAGCTTCTCTTTTTAAACAATTATGAAAATGATGATTTTAATCGCATGAAACTACAACATTCAAAGAACTCTTACTTTCCTATCTATGTAGATTGAAGTTAGATGGAGCTGCCCTCATGGGCCCTACCATTTGAATTGTGCTTTCTGAGCTTATTTTTTGTTGTTTTCTTTCTCCACTGAACTTCATTTGCACCAAAGTAGGGTTCAGCCCATTCTAATAAAGTTAACAAGAAGACTAAAGGGGCATTGATTTTAATGGAATCCTTTCAAATCGTCATCTTGGACTACAACGTTCCATGCAAATAATGTAGCCAGGTTTAAATAGGACAGCTTTACTGAACTCACTCTTAGACCATCCTTTGAAGAGTTTCAGTCAGCCACTATTGCAATCTTGGAACATGCTATCCTGTTCATGAATGGATTGCGATCCTCACGCAACTGCCAAGCAAGTATTGGCTTGTATCAGTTGCGTTCCATTGATTCACTGGAACTTTGAGAATCCAATTTGACTGGGACTGGCCTTGGGGAGGTATAGGATGAGCTAGCCTGTGTCCTTGTTCTGTAGCCATTATAGCTATACCCTTTAACTAAATTACTTCATTGCTTATGAACCAGCATTAGTCTATCTTCACAAGCCATTAATGATTGATTGAAGTTAATGTTTTATTTTTTCCACAAGTTTTTGAATAGGAATTGCAGTTGTCATGAATATAACCTCGTAAGTGTTAAAAAGGAAGTAAAATCATCTGGGTTGTTAAAAAATTAATGTTAATTATTAACATTTTTAATGACTTAGAGGGATATTGCTTATTTTTAACATTTTCAAGGTGACAAAACTTATCGTTACAGATTTCCACACTTATGCAAGAATTTTTGCAGGCATTGACTTTAACATAGTTCAACGGATAAAGGGTTATGAGAATTAACAGTACATAGGCTTATAGCATCGTGTGTGTTTAGGAATTCGTTGGGAGAGTGATTTTACGTAAGTTGAGGTAAGTATGTGAGAAGATTTTTATCTCGACTTACATGCAACATGTGCTTGCCAAACAAGCACATCAGCAACCAAGCTACACTAAGCCAATGATCCTCTGAGGACTTTGCAGCCTCCATGAAATCAGCATTTGAATCCCAATCAATCAATCAATCCACCGTCTTCATTCCTATTTCCCATGCATGCTGTGCCAATATTTCCAATGAATTTTGTTCTGCTCCACTTAATTAGAAACAATGCTATGTGACTCTTGACTGGTTTCCATTCGGAAATAAGAAGCATGAGAACATGTTAGCAAAGAATACTTCCAAACCACTGTCCTTTATAAAGGCCCAAATATTGCCCTCCGCATTCTGCATTTCTTATCCTGTTAGCTCTCAAGAAAGAAAAAACATGGACATCCTCTATGTATTAACCATTAATAACAAATATGTAAGGATACATTCGACAAGGCGGAAAGGCTAACCCCTCACAACAATACAAGTCAACATTTGAATTTATGTTAGAAGAAATGATCACTTTAGTGTTTGAGAATGTCTCAAATAGAATTACTTTCATTAGAAGGATATCTATGTTTAGAGGGGGGGAAATAGAACACGAATGTCTCCTTGTTCAAGTCCCCATGTTAACTTCAAAGCATTTTCTTGAGTTGAAGACAATTCATAATACGTTCTTTACTCATTTTTCACTGGAATTCAGCTTCCTCGATCATAACCCTTCATTTCAAGCTTCATAGCCATTTTACATAAAAATTATTTTCTTCTAACGTTATGATACGGTTGATAGGTGTTAACTGCTGACTTGCTTTTCTCCATCCCTCTCCCTTTAAAAAAAGATTGAAATTTTTAAAATGAAGAATTTTCGCCAATAATGCTTGGATTAAGTTTGAAATTTGATATGCATTGAACGAGATCAAGTCTTTGAACTGTATAGATATGAAAAATCATATTCAAATGTTTTCCTTAATTGAGTTTGAAACTAAATCAATTATTATTCCATATAAAAATAATTGTATTGAAAAAGATCAAGTATATTAAGCTCTTCAGGTACACCATACTCTGAATAACAAACCAAAAGGCAAGTTTTCCACCTGCTTTACTCCAACATCCTGTTGGAAATTAAGCAACAGAACAATAATATTGCGGGTGAAGCTTTCTTTTCAAAACTATATAAAAGTAAAAATAAAAATATTATTTTATTTTTATTAAATTTAATAGAAAATATGAATTTAAAGTAATAGATTCTATTAAAGTAAACATAATTATATTTACGCAGCCTTCAATTTAACATAATCATATACTTCATTAAAGGATCTACGTAGTTTATACATAATTTAACAAAACAACAATTTTTATTTAGCCTAATACGTTGGAAGGTTTGATTCTTTGACCTAAAGTAGCTAATTCATTTTATAACAAAGATTGTTGACAGCAAACACTTGAATCAATTTGATTTTATTTTCATTGCATTTATATAAGGTGTTAACTGTTATATTTTCACCAAAAAGCGTCAGAGTGTAGTGGTTAGTGCGGCTGACACTCCCCCAGGGGTCGAGAGTTCGATCCCTGGGAGCAACGCTTGGGGGTAGAGGTAACCCACCCTTGGTGCAAAGCACCTTAAAGGGGTGCGCCACGTGTATTCCTCACTCGGGATTAGTCGGTTGCCCCGGGTTATCTGGTCCAGTTGAAAGAAGGCCAGGGACTCAGGAAAAGGCGCCGGATACCGGGGGGTTTCCTGGTGTGGCCAAAAGGTCCACTTGCTTGTTGTTCACCAAAAAAAAAAAATAATTGTTACCTTTTCATTTCCTTTTTCCCTTGATTAATTTTCTCGTACGGTACTCAGCCACTCACAGAATTCACACAAAATTTTAAGAATGCATTGTTCTTAGCGTTACTCTAACAGAGATCTGAGCATCTGCTGAATTGGTAATGTTTAATTTTTCCTTCTAATTATTTTGCATGTGTCTAAAGTTAATGCATTCTACAGTCATCTAAAGAATCAGATTTATATTATTTTCTCCATAAGTGGAACTTAACTGATTAATCATGAAGGAAAATGATGCCAACCCTTACAAATTAACCCTCCTCTTCCTCCATTACATTTTCCCCTCACTCTTCTCTTTCTAAAACCAACTTCAATACAAAACTTCTCTCTCTCTGTATCTTCTCTCACTTCACTTGAGAAAGCTAATGCACAATCTCCTCCATGCCTCCTTAAAGCCAGTTTTCTTGCCACCTCAACCGTGTACACGGTTCCTGCTGCCACCGATAACGGGTGAGTTAATAGTGCAAATAACACTGGTTTCAATTTAAAAACCCACCATTTGTAGATATAACAAAAACAAGCTTTATCTTACTAGATGAAGTCAACAATATGATCATACAAAAACGTTGTGCTTCATCAACAACTAACTTTTCACCAACAATGGGTGGGTTAGAAGTGCACATAACACAAGTTTCTATCTGAAAAACCATGATATATATACATACACATAACAAGTCTTATCTCACTAGATGGAGTTAGCTATATGATCATATGACATCATTGTGCTTCATCAACAACAAAATCTTTTCACCAGTGCTTAATCAAAAAGAAAATCTTTTCACCAATAGCAGGTGAGAGTTAGAAGTGTACATAGCACAAGTTTCTATCAGAAAAACCATTATTTGTATATATACACATAACAACAAGCCTTAACTTACTATGTGACGTCAACTATATGATTGTACAATAAGATTGTGCTTCATCAATAACTAAATCTGTCCACCAATAATGGGTGAAAGTTAGAGATGCAAATGACACAAGTTTCTATCTGAAAAACCATGATATGTATACATACACATAACAAGTATTATCTCACTAGATCGAGTTAGCTATATGATCATATGACATCATTGTGCTTCATCAACAACAAAATCTTTTCACCAGTGCTTAATCAAAAACAAAATCTTTTCACCAATAGCAGGTGAGAGTTAGAAGTGTATGTAACACAAGTTTCAATCAGAAAAACCATTATTTGTATATATACACATAACAACCATCCTTAACTTACTATGTGACGTCAACTATATGATTGTACAATAAGATTGTGCTTCATCAACAACTAAATCTTTCCACCAATAATGGGTGAAAGTTAGAGATGCAAATGACACAAGTTTATATCTGAAACACCATGATATGCATACATACACATAACAAGTATTATCTCACTAGATGGAGTTAGCTATATGATCATATGACATCATTGTGCTTCATCAACAACAAAATCTTTTCACAAGTGCTTCATCAAAAATAAATCTTTTCACCAATAGCAGGTGAGAGTTAGAAGTGTACGTAACACAAGTTTCGATCAGAAAAACCATTATTTGTATATATACACATAACAACAAGCCTTAACTTACTATGTGACGTCAACTATATGATTGTACAATAAGATTGTGCTTCATCAACAACAAAATCTGTCCACCAATAATGGGTGAAAGTTAGAGATGCAAATGACACAAGTTTCTATCTAAAAAAACCATACTATGTATACATACACATAACAAATCTTATCTCACTAGATGGAGTTAGCTATATGATCATATGACATCATTGTGCTTCATCAACAACAAAATCTTTTCACCAGTGCTTCATCAAAAATAAAATCTTTTCACCAATAGCAGGTGAGAGTTAGAAGTGTATGTAACACAAGTTTCAATCAGAAAAACCATTATTTGTATATATACACATAACAACAAGCCTTAACTTACTATGTGATGTCAACTATATGATTGTACAATAAGCTTGTGTTCATCAACAACTAAATCTTTCCACCAATAATGGGTGAAAATTAGAGATGCAAATGACACAAGTTTCTATCTGAAACACCATGATATGCACGCGCGCGCACATATAATAACAACAGGATTATTCTATTAGGTGGAATCAGCTATACAATATTACAATAATCATTGTTCTCTATGGACATCTAAATCTTTGAATATACACATACCATGATGAAATTGAGTTGAATGAGTACATCAAGAGGTGAAGAAGAATATATTTGGTGTACTCAGGGTGGCCTGGGATTCCCATGATGTGATCTTCATACGTAAACATCTCAATTCCTGTTTTCTCTGAGCAAGCAATCACCTCCGCCTTTGCAAGCAGCTCTCTCACCTAAAATTTTTTGGCCATTAACTAAAATCATTTAAGTAATCAAATCAAACACGTAGGCTTTATCATTAACAACTAAACATATCTATGAATATGCATATATAAGAACAACTAAAATAGGTTCTCCTGTTACATCCTTGTGGTTTTAATTTCTTCGTGATCGTTTAACAACCACTGTGTCCAATCTACAATATAAATCATTTCAAGAAAAATTATTTGATCCATAATAGAAATCATTTGGGGAGTAATTAATTTTTACCTATCAATTTTAACCCTGTAACTAATGCTTGAAGACAACTCTTTATATTTTTCTTCTCACTCCTTCAAGACCTCATTTAATATAAATATAGTTGGAAAATTTCTTAAATTTAAGATAAATTTAACAAGTTAATTACCACTTTTTTATTCTAGTAAATTAGTCAGTGACATATAGAATGTGAATGGTGCTTTTTAGGGATACACACCTTGTCACGATGGCATTCGATAATGGAGAGCCTTGAAGGGAGCTTGAGAGATGATAGAGCCAGTGATGAAGATGATGAACGTTCTGACACCGATGTCCTAACCTGTGGGAGATCGAGTCACCTTCCCTCCTAGTGCTTGTCCAAGTATCTGATCAAAACCCAACCCTAATTCTCATCAGCAACTTCAACATAAAAGTTATAAACCATCTCTCTTCTGCTTTATATATTTATGCGCGTGCATGCATACATATATATATTAAACAAATACATATACACAGCTTAATGACATTGAGAGTGAACCCTACTTTTGTGTGTCTGCGTATTGAATAATAATGCTAGTTACTAATATAAGAGCTAGTGCAGTGGATTTGGTACCAAATATATAAGATCTCTATTCATTTTTTCCAAATTAATTTTCCCAACTCATAAACTGATCTATAATATAATGTTACCCATAAATGTTTTAAGAAGATCATGTCACATCTATTCAAATTAACGAATTTATTTTGTTTTCTTAATCTAACCAAATTAGTTAAATAGCTCTTATACTATGAATGAGATGGATTACTGTACAACCTGCCTGAATGTGTATGTGTGTGAATGATTAGGGAACAATCATACTTACTTGGAAAACATTATCTGAGAGTTCAGAAATGCGTAATTTCATCCAACTCAATAAATTTAGCTTTACAAAACACAAAAAGGAGACATGCGTTTATGGGGCACCATATCACATGATAAGCCTATATTATTATTATTATTATTATTATTATTATTATTATTATTATTATTATTATGGAATCTATTATAGTGACCCCACAACTAAAATGGAAGACACCAATAAAAAGTTTGAACACCACAAAAACGTTGAGTAATAAAGCTTAGCGGTTCTTCTGGTCATAAAAGAGAGACTGGTAAATTATTGGCGGACAATAAAAAAGTGATAGGGACTACTTGGCAACTTCTTTAAGAAGTACAAAATGCCTATTGAGCATAAAAGTCAATTAGCTTGTAAATTCAGCACTTGACTCTTCTTTTAAAATAAATTTTAAGCAAAATGTTTATATGCATTCTAAATTTAACATTTATTCAACATATAAATGCATTCTGCTAAAATATATTATGAACAAAAATCATTTTTTAAAATATATTCTAACCAACAATCATTCTTACGGTTTTCCAAACGGGCATGTGGTCCCATGACCTAAATCTATCTATTTGTCTTTTGATTTCTCGGATTAAGTGAAGTGAATTCCCGTCACCAGATTTGGTTAGTGCTGTTAGGTGTAAAGTGGTTCTACCTTATTTAATTTTAAAGAAACGTTTATTATTTTATATGCTTTGAGAAGTCTGCAACTTCACGTGGAGACTTGGACCAGGGGAATAAACAAGTGATAAGAAAAAATACCAGAACAAATAGAGAGAACCACGTCAGAACGAAAAATCTTCTGAAGGAGCTGCATTACATACAACCTAAAAAATAAGTTAAAATATTTATGACTCAGAGATAACATAACTTTGCTAAAGTTATAAATTATATCTAGACATAACATCTATAATAAAATGATTCCTTTATAAATCATGACGTTAACATACACGTTTAGTCATTTAAATAATCATTTAAGTTTTAAAAAGTACATTTTTTATTTGTTGTTCTTAATGCCATTAATTTTATTTAACGGAGAATGATGATTCAACAAAATCAAATCATGATTTTCCAAGTAAATATTGACAAAACATTGTTAAATTTTAAAATATAAAAAATAATTATATTAAAAAATTAAAATTTAAGTATATATCATCAAAACTTAATTGCACCTGGGTTAGCATTTTCCATTAATGGTAACTATCAGCATAAAAAATAAAAAACTAAAAAATTTCACATTTTAAAATTAAATAAACCTAACCGAAATTTAACATAAATTTAAGTGATGAAATGAATATTGTAGCCACCTTCATCCATTTCTAACTAATTTCATTTTTGGCAATGGTTAAGACAGATCCTATCTGATCTGTTGCCACCCTCCGTGGGACATGAATAGACAATAAAGGAACAATGTGCTTTTCTTTTCTTTTCTTTTCTTTTTTTTGGGTCAGTGGAATCACTCAATACGTGGCAGTGAGTGATACAATCATTTTTGTATCACGAGACAAGATCTTAATCATTTATATGATCTAGAGCCGGCAACATGCCACGTCAATAATGAAACCAACGGCTGCGATAGTTCCTAACAATAGTGTAAATTGCAAGTGGGTGTTTTCTTTCTTTGTTTTTTTTTTTTTTGGTTGCAACATTAGTTTTGAAAACAAGATCCAGCTGTTAAGAAACCATATGCCAACTGGCAAGACATCATTTGATTGCATATACTCAATACATGTAACCTAAAGTTGTCTTCACTTGCAAACAAAACAAGGCCACATTTTTTCAGATTCCTGGCTCGTTTCTGTTACAAATCCATTTTAACTAACTCTCAAATACACCAATAATTATTAACTAGGCTATTAAGTATGCATTATATTAATATAAATTTTTTAATTGACTTTATTAAAATTCTCTCTCTAAACTTTCAAATAATTCTCACACCTTTCCTGATATTTCGGTTAATAATCTTTCCTGATTTATGATAAAACACAATGGTATTATTTCATACAATCGACATTCTAGCGGGATAAATAAAGACAAAATATAATATTTTGTATGATATATACTATCTATAGTCCATAATATAAGATTTAATTAGCTTTTTTTAAGAGATTAATAAAGGTAATTAACTAATATATTTATCATTTTTCTTTGAATTAATTTCCTAACTTATAAATAGTATATAATCTGATGATATATAAGTATTTTATAATACATATTAAAATTAAATAATTTTTTAAATTTTTTTAATCTACTAAAAAGTTAATTAACTCTTATATTAAATATATAATTTTATATTAAAGACTAAAGCACCTATTAATTCATCAAAGAAAAATTACAAAAACAAACAAACATAAATGCCAAGAACTTTCTTCCTCATAGAATCCAGTTTCTAAAGGAATGTCAGTAGCTCTCTCACCCAGGCGTCTTTCCATGTGTGTCATTGCAATTTCCGGTGATCACAAAACCATCGTACAGCGCAACCCCCTCGTCCGGCGGGTACTCCCCACGCGCTACCTTGTAAACGTCCCACCTCTCCCCCTCCTCCTCTAGCATTCTCACGAACACTCCATAATACCCTCCGTATCTCTTCCTCACATACTCCGATTCCTCCATGCACATCAACACCGCATATCGCCGCTCCTCCATCTGTGATCGATTCCTTTTCCGATCTCTCTCTTCCCGTTCGATTCGCAAGCAAAACTGACGGCTCAATCATCCTCGTACTCCTCCTTCTTCGTCTGCTTCTGTGTGGTTCTCTTTCTCTCTCTAACGGAAATTTTAGACAGAGAAAGAGGAGGACGTCAAGGGATTTGGGAAGAGAGCGGAAGGAGTAAAAACGGAGATGGAGGGACCTCAGGAATTTTGGATCTTTAAATGATTCAAGTTACCAAAAAGGACGTGTTTTCTAGCCTTTATTACGAAAATGCCATGCTGTGTTATTATACCAGTTTGAAATGCAGTAGAGAAGTGCTTTTACGTAAACTGAGGTAGATATGTGAAGGTGATTACCTCGTTTTATAGAAAAATACTGTTGAATGTGCATTTGACTTTACTTAACGCTCCGCCAAACAAACACATTAGCTGGTCTTGTTCACCAAGAGGCAAGAGTCACGGCCTATGATTTTCCTTTTCCTTTTCCTTTTCTTTTTTCCATTTTTAAAAAAAGCATTGACCAACTCATACTTCTAAGTTGTAAAGTTGTCAATCACATTTAGGTAAGTAAAGATAAACTTCTTTCATATATTTATCTCGATTTATGTTAAATCATTTTTTCAACGGATTCTTAAATATACACAATATAATTCTAATCAACAAGTGTCTTAGCGCCTAACATTAAAAATTAGGTTAAATTGTAATAAACATATTTACATTTTCAGGTCAAATAATTTTTGTTTATTTCTAATGGATACGATAGATGTTAAAAAAATGCATGTTATCGTTTGATTTCAAGTTAACCAATGGTCATTATTCAAAGCTTAGGTATGCAAACATGAACGTAACGAGAATTATGGGCAAAATTAAATTCATCAATGAATATAGACTGAAACGTGGTACAAGTAAATGGTTACCTAATTCCTTTAGCTGGAAATTTACTATTTTGGTCAAGAAAGGAAAAAAAACTTCGATTTAAGTGATCATTAACTGGGATGAAGAAATTGTTATTTCAAACTCGGTCATCATAATTTTTCAATTTTGTTTGTTGTGTGTCGTTGCCTTTTGGTGCGAACTCTTCAAGTAATATAAACAAACGTATAACACAAGTCACTAATGGGTCCGTTTGGATAAACGGGGGAGAAGTGACTTTTTTGTAGAAATTATTTTAGAAAAGGAATTCTGAGTAGAAGTTAAAAGTATAAAATGGTTTATGTTTGGATTAGCGGTGGAAAAGTAACTTTTAAAAAAAAAGAAAGTGTTTGGATAAACGTTGGAAAAGTGACTTTTGTTGCCAAGTTACGTAAAAGGACATGAATCTCATTGAATGCCATATATTCATATATATTTTATTTTAGCTATTTGTAATAATTTTGAAGAAAAATACAATGATAAAAATTAACAAAAGAGTAAATGGAAACATATGTAAATTAAAAATCATGAAAAAAGGAAACTTCTTTCGATTAACTACTAATACCACATCACTAATTGGATCATACAATTGTTCTACTAGCTAATTAAATAACATAATTAATTGGATCATAAAGTCTCTACAATTTAGTCTCTAATTGCATCACGAATACGACAATTGTTCTACACAAGTGCAATAAGCCAAAAATAATTACTGGGATTTTAAACACCAATTATAAAAAGTAAGAAAATGATAAAAACTAAAAATTATGGTGATAAAATTAGACACCAATTATATATATTAATGGAATTTTAAACACTAAAAAATAATTACTGGATTTTAAACACCAATTATATATATATTTTTTTTATATTGTGCTAAAGTATCATTTGATCCTTCAAGTATAAATCAAATTTTAGTTTGTTCCCTACTCTTTCCTCTAATTGAGCATTTTATATCTTCCTATGTATTGACTGTTTTATCTATATCAAATTTACTAGCCTTCAAAAATCTGAAAAAAAACATTTTATAATATATTATGCCTAAAAAAAGTAAATGCAAGAGGATTTCTTTTATATTATCATCAGAGATGCTGGAAGAAATTGTCCTACCATGCTTTTCGCTGTCAAAAGCCAGTTGCTTTAACTTCTCCATGGAAGGAACTTTTTTAGCATAAGTCATTCTGGAAGAAAGCATAGCCAAACACTCAAAATGTCGGGTTATGGCTCGCCGAATGATAGCCCGTACTCTTGGATCAACGGGCTAGCGGGTTGACTTGCATTTTTTTAGGAAATTTATAATCAGGTCACAAATAGAGGAATTAATGAACAAAATATTCTAAAAATTGGTAAAATTACCATCAGGTCCCCAGCAGTAGTTGGTCCGGTTGTCATTAACAACTTCACTAGCCGTCAACAACAATCGGATCAACTACTGCTAAGACCTGATGATAATTTTACCTATAATTGATGTCGCTCTTAGTCTCTCAAGTTATCACTCTCCTTTTTTTTCTTCTCATCTTCTCTTTCTGTCATCAACTCGTTTTCTTCTCATTGCATTTTGGATTTTTGTTGAGCATTGCTTAATTCATTTGGTTTGCTTCTACTTTGTTCTATTTCTACGACTCTTTCTTTATGATCTTCCAACTACGAGATTCATCGAGTGGATTTTTTTTATCAGTTTGCTTGGAATTCGAGTGTTCAATCTGTTTTTTTCTGGTACCTATTCGGAGGAAGATTAATCCTGGAGTATCATACATATTACATATTACTTACTAAATATAAATGTACGCATAATAGGTATTTCTAGTTTTTTAGTTATATATGTAAAGAGTCCGTATCTATATATGATTCTGGTTGTCCTTTTATGTTCTTTGAGACTTATCAAGTGTTTATAGCTCTATTTGGTTTGTCTATAATCTGAGATTGTTCTGGTTTTTTTTTGTGTGTAATGAAGTGTTTTTTTGGAGTGTAAATTATAAACCAAAAGGTGGACAACAATGCTAATCTCACTGAAACATATGTTGATTATGGTAACGTGGATAATCAATCTACAAAAATGAGCTATCTATAGATCAAAACAATTCAAGTGAAAGGGCAAAGAAAGCCACCACATTTGAAGTTTGGAACAACACACCACATCTACACAATCTCACCAAGTATCGAAGTTGTCTTCTTCCAATGAATATTCAAGCTCTTATTTGTACTTGCAGTTGAATCCTTAGTTTTTCATAAACTAATATTTATCAACAAGCATATTTGCTCATTTATCCCGTCAACATTATCTTATTTTTCTAGAGTGCAATTAAGAAAACACTTGTTTTTCATCATATGTGGCAGATACAACAGAACTTGGGGAAGAGGAAAATGTTCCTCCTTTTGCAACTTCATATAACACTTCAAACATCACCTCTTTGAGGATGATTAGATCGTTTCGCGTTCTTTGTTGTTCGTTAAAGACTGAGTTGAATTAATGTTTTCATTGTAATCTAAAATGGGTTGTGAATTTGTAATTTGTTTTGTGTGATTTAGATTGTAGGTGTTAGTGATCAATTTGGAATTTTTTCAATTAGGCGTGAATGTGTGATTATTGTTCGGTTTTACAAAAGGGGAAAAAAAGGAAGTTACTGTCAGGTTCTAAACAGATAAATTAATGAATAAAATATCCCAAAGATTGATAAAATTACCATCAGGCTTCAGCAGTAACTGATTGGACCAGTTATTGTTGGAACTCGATAGTAATTTTACTAATTTTTAGGACATTTTGCTCATTAATTGAGTTACTTGATGTCTAATAGTAAATTTCCCAAAAAAATTGCAAAATAGCAAAATGAATTAGTGTAGTTTTTTTTAATAATTTATTGGAGTTGGTTAGGGTCGGCCAAGGCCGAGAAAATTTCTTTAATTTTTATTTTGACATCCATACTTTGTCAATGTCTTCCACAAACAATTGCATTTGCTTTTAAGGCTACCAGAATCAACCATTCTTCACTTTTCTATTCACTTAAAATTTAAAATTCAAGTGAAACTTCAAAAAATACTTGTTGATCAAGGTTTAATTTATAATTGAATTTAAATCAATCAACATCAATTTTCAAATAAAAAGGTCTTGTTAATTCGAAAAATATGATTTCATTGCATTTTTAATTAATAATTTTGAATTTGATTCACTTCAATAGAAATATAAATAATACATTATGTTTCAGATTAAATTACTTCATTTTACAAGTTACTCATTGATATAAAATTTATTATGTATTTAATCCTTTGTTTTTCATTTTAAACTTTCTAATGAATACCAAGACTTAACAAGTCTTTTATCAATAAAATGTTATCACTTAATTTTGAATTAGGCTCCCACAGTTTTTATTTTCAAAAAGGAAAACTTAAGTACTTGGTAAAAAAAATAATTAATTTAATTTACAAAATCTTACGAGATTTATGTGATTTCTTTAGTTTCAATTAAAATAGTAATTTAAGTTATTATTGATATATATATTTTTAGAGAATAAGCCAAGACATATCTATATGTTGGGAATAAAATCTAAATTCATTTTTATCAGAGACTAATTTGAGGAGAGACCATTTCATGAGTTAATATCTCACTCAAGAGATAAAAAATAAAATAAAATTCCAGTATATTTGAATCAAAATAACTTGTTTAGACAAAAATGTTATTTTTCATTTTTTTCCCTTTAAACCGTATGTCAATTTATCCACTAACGTGCTATAATTCAAGGAAGAAAAATTATGATGGAAAATATCTATATAGATATTAAAGGAAAATTAAATATCCATAAAGCTAATAGGTCACGTTTAAATTATTGGTATTTGTACCCAGTTGGATTGTATTAGGACAAGTGACGTTAACCAGTGCCATAAGGACATTTCATTCAATCTTCAACTTTTTTTCTTTTTTTATTTTTGGCCTGATCTTTAATCATTTTTTCAAGAAGTTTAAAATTTCACTTTTTTTGAGTTAGCAATGGTGCCCATAAATTATTTTAGAGTTTGAGACTGATCCAAACTTCTCAATATTCAAACTTGTATTATTCTCTTTATATGGGTAAGATTGTTTACTGCCTCAACTTGTTGAAAGTTTATAATTTCACTTTATTTTTTTTCAGTTGCCCACCCTGTTCACCGGAGATTCGCTCCAACTACGTCCGGATCCGACCCGCGTCGCGCACCTGACATGGTGGGTGAGTCTCCCAACGGTGGCTGCTGCATACACAAAGCTCGAACCCGAGACCTTACTTAAGCTGAAACAAGCCGCTTACCACTTTATTATAACAAAGGGATTAGGTATATATTTTCAAATATTCATACGACAGTCGGAAAAAGAAGTTAATAGTTAATTATATTTTAATAATTTTATATTCATTGTTCCTTAAGAGTTTTAAATATGAAGCCAAATAAATCCTAAAATTAAATGAGAAAACAAGTTAATGTGGATTATTGTTTCCTCTATGGGGGCAGTTAATCTCAATGCCCTTCCTGTGCTTATTCTCCCTGTCTAGAGTATCTTGTGCAGAACATTATTTTAGTTTCTTTTTTTCCCCACTTTTCCTCTTTCTCATTTCCTATTTAGAATCTCATTTCCAATATCATATTAAAAAAAATGAATTGTTCAGATTAATTATTTTATAAAATTATTATGATAAACAGAAATAAATAAATTTAAACAGTTAAAATTTGATCCACATAATTCATAATTGCACAACATACAACTAAAAGATTTATAAAATACTAAATGTGAATCGTCCATTATTAGATGGGCGGAGCAGGGGCAGTTCATACACCAGCCGGGCATGGGTACACCTAGTCTGAGGGCGATCTGCCACCCGTTTACCCATGCCCCAGTCGTCCACGCCACTCATCACCACCAGTCCTTCTCCAATTTTAGTTTACAGAAAAATGATAAATATATCATCTAATTAGTTTTTTTAGTATGTCCAAACAAATCAACCGACTCTTATATTAAAGACCATAGTATTTAGACATAATCACCCATGCAACAACTGTAGCATATTTCTTCCTCGCTACGTCCTCGAGAGCTTCACTTAGAGACGGTACAGTGCTTTACTCATGATGAAAAAAATGTTTGCTTCATTATTAAAATACAAAATCAGTGAGTGGCAGAATATCTATAAAACCAAAGCACAGCACAAAAGTTCAAAATATGAACCACCAAAGACAAAGCCAACATGACAAATAAAGACATAATGCATGGTTTCTGATAATATTAACAGGGTGATACAATGTGGCTTGGCCATTTTCCAAATCTCCAGACTGTGGACATTGCAATGCAATCAATTAACAACAACAACGACAAAGCCTTATCCCACTAAAAAGGGATTGATCATATTGATCACACAATACCACTATATTTAATCATAGACCAGATCCCTGTATAAGTTATTGACTAAAAGATCTCTCACTATAATCTCATTGATTCTACACTTTGATCTTCCTCTACCTCTTTTTAAAAGACTCCATACTATTTGATCCACCTTTCTGTGGCTCCAACGGCCTTTTTTAAACATCTCAGAAATCAGAATCATCTGTAACGATTTTTTACCATTTTCTCCTCAATAGCTGCCACTCCAATGCAATCAATAGAACTAACTAAAATGCATGGTAGGTTTGGGATTAATAATTAATTTAGAGATAATCTGCAGTATCAAACACGTAAATCAAATAAAATACCATTTAAACCATTTTGGCCTAATAAGTCATTCAGCTGCTTTAGCCTCTTACACTGGTCAATTTCCATTGTAGCTGCGAAGTGAGATGGACCTATCAAGCAAAGGTGTTTGTCTTTCGGTGTAATTATGGTTGTAATTCAAAAAGTTTACTCCTAAAAAATTATTTTCTTCCTCCACATCTATGTCTTCCTCGAAATCTATGTTCTTCTTCCACAGATCTTTTATTTGCAATAGTGAAAAACTAACAAAGATTGGGTGGGGCAACACATAAATTACTAACACCGAGGTAAACCAATGGTCATGTAGAAGCAACATAATGAAACTACGAACTTACTGCCATCACATTCAAGTACCAATGCAGAACATTCACAGTGGTCTAGAGAAAAGTTTCCAACAGTATTGAACCCTCCACACTAGCCAAATACTTTAAAAAAAGAAAAAAATTCTCCAAAAGCCCAAATGAACAAACTGATAACTGACATTTTATTTCTCAATGGCTAGCTTTAAGAAGGCTAGTCTATTTATAAGCAGAGATTACAATAAGATAATAAAACAATAATCCTAACATCGTCATTCAAATATTTGAATTCAAGGTAAACTGATTTAAATATATTGCATTTTAACCAACATTGACTTAATAATAAAAAATTGTAACTGAGATATTTAAAAATCATATCTCTTCATTATTTTTAACAGAAAACAAACTAATAACTACTAAAAATATGATAACAAACTGATCCATTAACTTCATTTACAATCAAATGATCTCTGGTGCTCTCTCAATATGCTTGAATATCAATTGCCACTTGAGACATCAAAGAGAAAGCCAAAGTAACATAATGGAAATCTAAAATTATTCCACATACATGACCATGAACTGGAGTTGCAAATACTGTAAAGCTTACCTTGCAATTTAGACATCATATGTCACTCATCATGGCCTTCTTTACTCTCCTTGGCCCAAACCTGTATTATAGAATGCAAACATATATCAGCCGGAGAGCACAAGCAGTAGCCATCTGGTCTAACTAAGTACATGAAGTAAAAGATTCACTTACACAGATACAATGACCTTAGTGTTACCATACTCTACATATGCAGATCCAGATGCACCATTCACAGCACCAGTTTTGAACACCGAACCATCCAAAAACTTTCTCCTTTAAAATGAACTTATGTTCAACAAAAAAGACCAATGGGACAAAGATTTCAGATCAGCAAAAAGATTTTGGAGTAAAAAAGAGAGAACTCAAGATATCCACCAATAACATCATGTAAACTTCAAATTTAACTGCCCAAACTCAAAAGTTCTATATGAAATCTACATTCAAACGTAATGAAAGAGATTCTTTGGCCAAACAACACAGACCAGTGGGGTTCGGGAATTTGATCACTGTGTGTGGGAACACTTTTGAAACCATGGTTACTGTAGCCAAATAACCGTCCAAATTCTAAAATAGTTTTTAACCATCCAAATCATACTTTTCATTAAGCCATCCAAACACTCTCTTGTTCTCCAGAATCCATTTTGGCTAAAAAAAAACCATGGTTTGGGAGTAGAAAACCAATAGCAGAGACAACATAAATGCAATTAATTTCTCCAACAGTAGTAATCCAAAGACAGCACAAATATGAGAAGCTTTTGGTGAATTCATTCACAACAACAGCAGTAGCAGCAACAATGCCTTATCCCACTATGTGAGTTCGGCTAAATAGATTACACGTCATTAACTCTAGTGGACACCAGATCCCTCGATAATTCATTCACAACATTAAATTAAGGCAATTGAACAGATTGCAATACACAAAGCTCTCTCACAGAAGACAATTCAACATCAGAACGGCTTGGCGGCGACGCCGAAGAGCCACTGAAATGGTCACTTGGATTACTGGAGGACGACATAGACAAAACCTTCCCCTGAAAGTCATCCCTAGTAACAGCCGCACCAATACCTCTGGTTTTCAGAATAACCCCCCTCATCTTCTATATATTACTACAAAGAACGGTTTTTTCCCAACTACAACTAATAAACAAATTTATAGAGGAAACTACTCAATCGTCAACAGCTTAGCTATGCCCCCATTGGACATCTTTCGAAAATCAACCATATGAGAAAACCTTAAAATGGAAGAAAGGGGCAAAGAACGCATTGTTGCCAGGCAAATGATAAAAATCATATAACGAAAGCAAAGAAATATAAGATTTAAAGGAAGTATGAAGTGTCGATTGTCCTAACTAAATTTCACCTAAAGGAAAAAGATGATGATGAACCTTGTTATCGGACTTTG
Organism: Vachellia pachyceras; assembly: GCA_025593235.1. Taxonomy (NCBI): domain Eukaryota; kingdom Viridiplantae; phylum Streptophyta; class Magnoliopsida; order Fabales; family Fabaceae; genus Vachellia; species Vachellia pachyceras. The sequence goes on from JANTPZ010086916.1 coordinate 23,156, forward strand.
TCTTGAGATTTCCGAAGACGACATTCTTGTCGGCGAAGCTGTCGAGAGGCATCGGAGATGGGAATGAGATCAGGAATGGAGAAGAAATGGTATGGGCTTTTATTTATAGAGAAAGGGGAGTGAATCTTAAGTGAGGAATCAAAAACTCTTCCTTTTGATGATCCCCAGAACCCTTCATCCTCTTTCACATCCACCAACCCGCCGACAATTTTAAAGGCTCATCATAACGAGTTTCCCTACCAATAACCAGTCGTCCCCCAAATTTCGCCTTTTTATCTTCCCGATTCTCTTCCATGTCCACCTCCATACCTTAGATATTTTGAAATCTTCGCAGCAGAAACCCACCCTCACAATTGCCTCACAACCTAGCTACCACAAAATTAGAAGAAGAAATGAAACACTCCCCAAAACACACACACAGACACTCACACTCACCATCACTCTGGCAAGTTGATATTTTTTTTGGCTAAGTTAATGTATTGTTTGGCGCCGCCAAACGTTAGGCCGTTGTGTGGTCCTTATAATTCGCACATGATAAAACCTAACCATTTCGGTTCATTCATGTCTTTATTTCTCCTTCTTCTCTCTTTCTCGTCTTCTTCTCTCTCACTCTCCCACCGCCTTCATTTTCTCCGTTCCTTAACCAAACCACAACGAATCAAACATTTCTTTTTCCTTAGCTTCTTCCCTCAGCTACATTTTTCTCAAAAACTTTGCTTGCATAGTACCCAAAAGAATGCCGCTTCCCTTTCTCTGAGCAAATCATTTGCTGATCATTCAATTCGGGACTCATGGACAGCGGAGAATCAAGTTCTTCGTCTGGATATGGTGAGCCTCCTTGGAAATTCAAAGGCAGGCAAGCTATTATTCTCTGTTTCCTTTCTGTGTTTGATAATTTGTAGTTCTGGCAAAAAAAAAAGTTCGATAATTTGTTGTTAGGGGAGGGGCTCACGTTTTATTTGTTTGGGATAGTGTTAGGTAAGAAGTGCCTCAAACCATAAAACGAATCATTTAAATATAAGAAAATTAATTTTAATTATAAAAATACTAGTATTATTAATAATTTCTTAATCTATTGTAAATATTATTAATTATAGAATATATGTAATATGTAATGAAATGAAAAAAATCTTAAAAAACATAAAAAGAATTAGTATGTTCAAAAATTATTATTAACTTAAATAAAAAAATTTATCAAATAAATGATCAGAAAATAAATTAAGCAAATCTTATTAAAATGACTCTTTGAGCTCAGCATCAATTCGCTGAATACGCTCCTGAAATAAAAAATAAAATTAAGCAAATATTATTATAATGACTATTTCAAACTCAATAAATTATAAAATAACTTACACTAATTTCTTTAGTCTCCTGCATCAATAGAGTTTCATCCTTATGCTTATGGGTAGCGCATCATTATAAGTAGCCCTCCGGGCTCCCTCTGAGCTGCCTTATCCATCTTGGAGTAGGTGACGGAGAATGACTTTAATCATGTAGCATGGTGGATCTTCTGCCGGGTTCAATTCTGCACAGCTCATTAGAACACAGCCCTCTGCTCTGGTAACCTCCTCTATTGGACGCATTTTGCCTAGTCCCCAGGCTCAATCATACCAGGGACATTCGCCTCCAACTCATGCATCCTCTTCGTCCCATCCTTATTCTTCAAGTGATACATGTGATTTCGCTTGTTCTTCATCTTGGGGATAGAATAATCTTTGTGCACATCCTACATCGCAAGTTTAGTTTGCAACAAATTTTCAAATAGAAGTTAATAACGATCTCATACAAAAATAATAATTTCATTTAAAAATAGTAAAGGTGCAATTTTAACAATTAAGTTATATTAGAGGAGCTTCTGGCACCAAAAAGTTTCGAAAGGTGCAAAAATATACATAAAGTTATAAAATGGTTCAAATTTAACAAAACAAACGGATTTGTCAAAACGTGCCTTAATCCCTTTGACCAACCATGTACACGTAGCATTTTTGTTGACATGGCGATGAATGCATTATGATGCGGCTATACACTGAACGGAATATAAAAATGGTGCACCGGTATCGGCATCTTCACGAATTTTGAACTTGGGCACAACTCCATGGAGTCATGTCCTTTGGGACCTGGCTGAGAGTTTTGTAATCATCGACAGAGACCAAATTTAACAAGTCCAAGCAAGATCTCGAGGGCATTATCCAAAATGAAAGATGCAATCTTTTTTGCAAGAATGGAACTAAACGGTGGGTTGATGAAGAAAGAGAAAGGATCGAAGCTTTCCAGGTGGGTGTGTGTGTAAAAGAGAGAGGGGGCGAGGAAACTACTGGAGCGATTGTTGTAGTAGAACCGGTGGTTTAGCTTCTATATTATCGACTTTTCTTGTCGTTGTCTCTCTCCCTCCACCGGCTGCTCCCGTCGCTGTCGCTCTGCCTCCACTATTGAAATGACACTATATATGTTTTTATGAGTTCACTGATGGGATTGAGATGTTATGAATGAAATAGAGCAAAGAGAATCCATTCAGAATAAAGGCTTTGAGGTGATCCCATGCTTCAAGCGTGCGAGGCCAACAAAGATATAGTGCTAGAATCAATGTCGCTGGACAAATTTTGAGGGATCACCAGCTTTACTTCTTGAGGACTCTAGACAGTGACGAACATGTGGTTGAGTTCCAACTTCAGAATATATGCATTTCCAATAAGATTTTTCATTGAAGGCCTGCTTTTTTAAAGCTCTGTTCTGTTTCAGACAGGGGGATCGGTATTATTGTGTTTGAAATTATGAACAAATCGTGCAAACTCACAATAATAAAAAGAAAATGGATGGTAATTAAACCCTGAAGTTGGATATTGCAAAGACTACAGCGTTTCTTAGAATTTATGGAGTTTATTGTGTACTATGCAGATTGTGGTTTAGAATCTTGAGGGAAATGATAATGTAATGTGTTACTTCACGGATATTGGATGGATCAAGCGTTGTATACAACGTTGTATTGTTCTACGCATACCTGCTCCTGGCTAGGATTGCGCGGGCTGTCATAAAGCTTCAATAGTGGAACAGACGATGATAACAATATAGTCGGAAGGGCCTAGCACAACTGAGATGGAGGTGAGGATGATGAGGCAGGAGGCAATGGTGAGGGTCCAATCGGAGAAGATGAACCACCCAGGGGCGAGGTTAGCGAGGGTGTATCTTCATCATTTCCACCCAAGGGTGAGCCTCTTCGAGGAACGAAGAGTATGGCCACGTCATTTTCCGTTATAAGCATGTCAACAAAGTGTGAATGGTTAGTCAAAGGGTTTAATGGGCGTTTTGAAAAATCTGTTAGTGTTGTTAAATATGCACAACTTTTATAACATTATGTGTATTTTGCACCTTACAAAACTTTATGGTGCTAGATGCTCCTCGAGCAAAATTTAATTGTTGAAATTGGACATTTACCCTTTAAAAAGATATATACAAATCGTACCTTAACTTGATTCTCCCAAACCCAATTCTTGACACTTGTCTGGGTCCTATTTCATGTCTCGACGTTGATATCAAACTGGTCGAAGTTACTCGCTTGCTCAGCCAAGTAGCAATTATACAACTGACTCCCTTTCTCGATGGGTTGCCACGTGAGGTCATTACATGACGGGCAGGCCGTTAATCACCTTATATTTGTGTCAAAAATAATTTAATCAAATTAATGTAATAAAACACCAATTCGAGTCGTATTTACTTTGATAAGCCGAAAAATAGTGAAATAAATTCATAATAATTGAATGCAAGTAACCTAAACTGAAAATTAATTTGAGAAATTTTCTAAGTAAATGTTGTGAAGTAAAATGAAATTAAAATACTTTTCTTTTTATTTGTTTTTAAATAAAAATAATTGAAATGAATTTTGGTAAAAGAAATAGAAACGAAACACACGAATAAACGATAATAATAATCAATTCTTCAACTCAACAACGCGGGCAATCATCACTTCAATAGATATGGGAGTTAAATAATGAATTTAAGAATTATAATTAAGCTTTACTCAAACAACTGAACCACCTCGAATTGTCACAAAATATTTTTCAAACTTCCAATTTACTAATTGCAACCAGAATAGTAAAGAGGAATTAAAGATAATAAAACCACTGCTTAATTGTAACTCTTGAATCCAAAGCAGTAGAATTAAAACTGGCAAAATGTTAATTCTAAAATCAATTCAAATGTGATACTACAACATTATAATTGAGATTAAAGTTAAATCAGCCAAATATCAATTGCTAACATTAACTCGGTCACAATAATCTCTAAAATAAACCATGTTAAATAATAAAAATTGTTCCAATAATTAGAGAAATTATCTTAAAACCTATGAATTATTAAACAATTATTGGACAAGAAATTAAAGAAACTAAAAACTCCCCTTAAAGAATCAAGCTCATGTCATTGTTGTTGAATCGGAGAATTATGGACGCAGCCAAGGATTTCCATCAAAAGTTACTGCAAACAATGCTTAGCTGCGGAAAGAAGCGTGTCTGGAGATACAGTAAGGTGAACGGCCGAACAGCATCTCTGAACCAGCTCCTCTGCACAATGACGCGCTTAGCAACGATGAGGTGAAATCTGTGGAACAGGGCATCGGCGAACAGCTATGGGCGATGTGAGAATGGGAGCGGTGTGTGTGGTCCTGGACGAATCAATGAATAGTGGCTGCTGGTCTGTGCATGACGGTGCTGCAGAATGGGAATATGGCGTGATGGATGGAGAAAGACGAAGCTTCGAGTGTGTGCCGCCGCTCTCTTGTGTGTGTAGGGAAATAATGGGATTGATGATTGAATGCTCCCCCTCCAGGCGGCGGCGCAATGAATTGAGGAATATATGAATAGGTGCGTGTCGCCCCTGGAGGTGGAGTGTGAAGAAATTGAATAATGAATGCTTCTCTTCAGCGGCGTCAATGAATCTCCTTGCGTGGCTGCACACATATATATCCCAAGTGACGAAAACCTATCCTAAATAATAATGATAATGATAATAAATAAACTAAAATAATATAAAACAAAACAAAATAAAATGAATAAGTTTATGAGTTTGGTCTTTGTCTGCATTTTTTTATTTTTGAAATTATATTTTAATCATGATTTCTTTCAAAATACCTTTAATTGGCTTTAATTTCATATAATCATAATTAATCATAATTAATACAATTAAACTCAATAAAAGCCCGATAATAACATTAAAATCCCTAAAATGTTATAATTTCATTTAATAAAATATGAATATTTCATTCCACAACACCACTATCCTCTACCCATCACTAAGTTGGGGAATATCTCTTAATATGAGCTTCCTCTCCATTGCTACCCCTGTCAAATCTGCATATTTTATTCCATCATTAATATTTAAATTAAATCAATGAATGAATTTGAATAAGAAATTAAAATTTAAATTACTTACCTTGAATGTCTACTTCAAAACTAGTGGATCAGCTGACAAAAAGGTGTAGGAATCACTGCTCCTTGGTGATATCCTAATCTTAAAAAATCTCAGCCTCCTCGACTAAGATGTAGATCCCACCAACCTCAAAATCCTCGATGCCGATGTCAAAGTTTGCTACAGATTCCCCTTGGCCTCACTAGTCTTTGGGATCTCCGCCTCAACCCTGTAATATTCGGGATATCATCATCGGGATCATAGGAGCTTTTCCAAGCCTACGACAAGGAATAAACATTATAATTAATAATTAAAAAATTGTAAGAAAAAATTAAAAAAATAAATTTAAATAAATAAATTTCATTATATCTAACAAATAAATTAAATAAAAGTAAAATAAATTACTTCAACAAAACTTTAGCATGTTAACCTATGCAGTGTGAAATAAGAAAACTGGGAGAAGCACCAAATCTCTGGGATATTCTTCAATGTGACTTTTTTTAAATCACAGGAATGAAAAAATGAAGAGGTTGAATGCTTTATATAGGAGCTCCATTGGTAGCAGTTCTGCACAAACCACTACAACTTAGTAGCAGTTCAACAAAAACCATTACTCAAAACAATGCAAAATACAGGTGTTATCTTGGATATTGCAGCTTTTAGCAGCGATTTGTCAGAACAGCTGCAAGCTGTGCGGGTGCAAGTGACCTTTCAAATCTACAACGGTTTGATCGTAAAAAACTGCTTCAAATAAAAGTTGCAAAATTAAAAATAACATCGAAAAATAAGCATTCTGCTAATGAATGCATGGGAGCAAGTGACCTTTCGAATATGTAGTGGTTGGACCATTAAAAACCACTACAAAAGATAGAAGCAAAATTGTAAATGTTTGTATTTTTGTAGCGGTTCTAAAAATACTATTAAAATAGAGACTTTTCATTTTTGCTACTATTTATTATTTTGTAACGGTTACAAATAACCGTTATAGTGGTTTGACTAATACTACTATTGTGGCGCCTTGTTCCCGCCAATTTGGCCCCACATTTGTAGTGGTTTATAACGGCTACTAACTTATTTGCCTCATCAACCCCTCGTCCACGCTATAATATTATAGCGGTTTGACTAATAACCGTTACAAATATCAACATCAGTAGTGTTTTTGTAAACCACTACTAATGACCACGTTTTCTTGTAGAGTATTTTGCTTGCATTGCTATTTTGATATCACCAAACAGGTTTATACATCCAAGTTTCATAACTACATGATTTCCAACAGAAACATGATGTATAATTGAAAGAAAAAAATGACAAAAATCTGAATATTGAAAAAAAAAATTAGAGTTATCGAAGGTGTGCCAAAGTTGTCAAAATATGACCTCATTGCCTCCCTTGTACTTGTTGACAAGGTATACTTAGCCCACTTGAATGCTCCCTTCACCTGACAAGAATGAATATAAGTCGCGAACTGATATTATAACACAGATTTATTCATGAACTGAAAGAAAAAACTTCAATGTTTGCAGTATCAAATGGACTGACACTGAATATTAGTTAGTACCTTAAACTGCACCAACAGCACCAAAATCTCCAGACTAATTTTCCATCACATTCTACATTACCATCACAGTGATGTGATCTAAGTCCCACCTACTTCACCTTACTGGCTCATATTTAATCAATGAAGCTAAGAAAAGGTTTTCCTCCTCAATCGGAGTTATTGGAAAAGAAAAAAATATTTTTCTTCTGGGTAGCAAACTCAAAATAAGATTGCTTTGCAACAAGAGCCTGAAATTGTAATATAAGCAAATAAGTTACCAATTAGACACATTAATAGGTTAATCAAATACCAAATTCAATAACAATGAACCTGAAATCTTATTTTACGATGGGGTATTATCTATTTATAACAAAATATTATTTTATTGTGAAACCTATAAACAATGTAAATTAGCAACAGCTTGATGGATGTCAAACAACTTCAGTAAAAGAAACTGTGACGATTATATTATCTCAAAAGGCTTTGTACCAGTGTAGTAGGCAATTTCTGAATAAAACCAACAGCATCTATGAGGAGAAACTCCATTCCGTTCTTCATCTGGGTAAAATGAATTAGCAACGTATCAAATGCAATAAACTTAAAAAGCAAAAGACTTCTTGTATATTATAAATTTAAGAAGACATATGAGTATATGGTTGATGGCCTCAGTAGGGGTGGATGTGGGCTAAAATCAAGATTTTGATAAATAATTGTAAGTCATGAGAAGTAAAAGTAGCAAATTTACTTACAGTATAAAAGTAAAATCACTGTTTAGCCAAGTCGATAAATTCACTTCTTGTATATCCCTCTTCATTAACTCTCTGCTTCCCTAATTCCTAGTTTTAACATTGAAAGTTTACGTCAATCTATTTTGAGATTCATATTATGGTGACAAAATAAAATCATCCATTATCGATGATTCATAGGAAAAATATTCATCGCCGGTGTAAATCCAACCCAATCAACAATCAAATTTGAAAGAATTCATTTCAATCGAAAGCTAAAATCAATCCATCTCAAAAAAACTCAAATTTGTAGACAAGAATTAGATGGAGAAGTAAAAGAAATTCTGAGCCTAGTTCAACAATTTTTTGCTTGAATTCTGCTTTATTTAAAGGCCATACTTCAATCGTTTCCATAATCTACGCGAAAGGATAGCAACATGGGTAAAGATACCAAATAATATTCCTCTTTACTGCTACTCAAAGAATTATATGTGGAAACTGAGGGATAGGATAGGGAAGACACTAAGGTGGATCTATACACGCCAGGGATTGTTGAATGTGCCGGGATTGCAATCTAATTTCATATCACTTTGATCCTACATTGCACTTTCTCTTTCTTCTCCCTAATTACATCACTTAAAATTATTTTTAATCCTTCTAATTTCCCTAAAACAAATGCCTCCTCTTATTTCCCTAACAAATGTATTTTGCATTGGTGTCTAGTTCCTAAAATATTTTTGAATGGAATTTATAGAGCTTAAAATTTAAAAGATAACGAGTTTCTTCAACCACACTAACTACCAAAAATTTCTGAAAATTAGTTATGTTGTAAACATTTTAGAATGAATGTCCATAACTTCCAACCCCTAGGATTCGTTATCCTTAATGTCACATTCTTACAACTTCTACAATGAATAGGGTTTAGGGGTCTTTATGCCAATAAATCAAATGTTACAAATTGTACACTAATGTTATAAATAGGGCACTATGTACCACACTTTGTACACATTTAATGAAGAAAGAAATGCTTCATCTTTCTCTCTAATTCTCTCTTCATCTTTTATATTTTCTTTATTTTCATAACACGTTATCATCATGAAGCTCTACTAAGGGCGTATTTCCCTATTATTGTTTTAGAAATTTCTTCTTCTTCTTCTTCTTCTTCTATTATATTTTATCTATATATCTATGATAATCTAAACCTTTATATGAAATTAAAGATATTCTTTTACCGATTGTTTTATACATTGAGTTCTATGGTTAAGGTTGGAGATGATTGTTACTTTATTTTAATATCCTTCACAAGTTTTTTTATTTACAGTATTTATATTAACTTATATTATATTATGTGGTTATTTATATTTTATGTTGTTATATTATATTTATATTTCTTTTGTTTATTTACATGTTTAGCATTTGTATTTAGCTATTTTATTTCATGTTATATTCTGTTATTTATATTGTACTATTTATTTATATTATTACATCCATACATGTTTGTTTGTTTATTTATTGCGCATGTACACACACATATATATGTCATATTTATCTATTGTTTAGTACATACACACATTTATTTATATTGACATACATACACATATTTTCCTACCTCCCTATATATATTAGCATCCCCCTTTATGGATATTTATTTTATGTTGTTATATTATGTTATTTATTCACGCTTCATTTATTTATTTGATATTTATGTTTCGTTAGTTTAATCTTCTATTATTTACAATTATATATTAATCTGTTTTATTTAATTATATTATTTTATTTTATCTTTTCATTTCATTTTGTTTATCTATGTTATTTATTTACTGTTATTTATTTATTG
>JANTPZ010086918.1:0-21426 GCA_025593235.1 Vachellia pachyceras
TAATAGCGTAGATAATGGTTTTGAATCAAATAAGTCACAGAAGCAATTTCATCCTTTAATTTGTTGAATTAATTTGCTAACTAATTACCTAGAGACATCCAAGCTCCTCAGAGATCGACCTTAGGATTGTGCCACTAGCTACATAATCTTGAGTATTAAATTTGGCCTCAAAACGACTAGAGACCATGTGTGGTGATATTTGATTGTTGTTATTGATTTGTGACATGGGGTTATGCTCTTGACTTGGACTGTTAGGCTAATGCTTTACTTTGGTGAGAGATAAACACTTTCCATTTGATGTACATGCTTGATGATTTTTTTGGCCAACAAAAAGGATTTACTATATTGAATAGAAGCATAAGATAACATCAATATATATGTAAAAGAGACAAGATCCAAAACAAAACAAGACACATGAAGGCACAAAAACCTAAGAACAAACATTACAACCCTAGGCCCAACAAACACCACCAACATAAATCATAACCACAAAAAAGACAGGGAGTCGGATAAGTCACCACTGTCGTTGCCGAAAATGAGAAAAGACACCAACAACAATGTTGGTAATAAGGATGTGGGTTCAAAGAACCAATCCATCATGTCCATTCCTTTGGAAATCTTATTTGCTACAAAGAAAGGAGAGACCCAAACTTCACAAATAAACGCTACCATGTGGAAAGGAACACCACCAGCTTCTCATCAGCCCTAAAAATATTCCGACTAGCACCACCAACACTAGATATACAATGAGAGCAAGAGGACCCAATAATTCTAACAATGTCATAGATATGTTGATCTCTCTTGCTTCAGTTCATCAGGGATAGGCTCCAAGAAACTCAAATCTCCACCTAGCCTTCAACTTCCCATTGGCATCACTGCTAAAGCTCCGATCTCCTCCATTGATCTCACCTCTCTTCTCTTGACATACACCCTATAGATCTTAGCCACCACACACAGACTAAAAAACAGAAAAACTAAACCCCAAAGGACACCCTCTAGCCAGACAACCTTCCTCTCAACATAGGCTGAAGAGATAGGTGCTGAAACCCCAAGCACACATGGAAGAAGCCCTCACGAGCAGGGGAGAATAGTCTTTAAGAAAGAAGCCCTCATGAGTAGGGGAGAATAGTCTTTAAGAAAGAGTGAGAAAAGTAGGACTTTTTTAGACCCTACGCATGCTTGAATGATGTTATAAGTGATTTTGAAAATTAGCTCAAGGTGTATAATTATTTATATATAAGTGCTCTCATCATCTTCCAGAAGCGCTTATCATCTTTAATAAATGGTGCATCATACCTGCCATTATGACTTAGTTAAAAATAGTTAAATTATATAAAACTTTTTTTAAGAAAATTTGAATCATGTTGTACAAATAACTATATACATCCCCTTAAACTTTATTTTTGGTGTACTATAATAATCTACAACAAACTTTGAATTATATACCTTGGCCAAAAAAACCTAGAATTATATACATATAACTTTTTTAAACTTTATGTATGTACATATAAGTAATGAACAAAACTAGTAATATGGAAGTTGTCTACAATAATACAAGAGTTAGGAGATTTATTATAAAATTTTAACAATGATGGATGTCCGTACATGACTAAAATCCAAGGTGTGTACAAGTTATTGTTAAACAAATAATTGTTGAATATTCGCATAAATAATATTTTTAACACTGATATATATATAATTTTACTTCACATTCGAGACCGTGGAGTGCATGAATCAGTTGAATTTTTGTCATTTGTGATAAGATTTTGATATATCTTGTTCATGATTTAATAGTAGAATGATTTATTTTCACAATACAAGCTTAATATTCATAAGAATACTTATCACATATGAGTAATATGCAATTATAAATTGCTTAGGAAGCTAATCATGTTATTCATGTAGATTGTTAGTGGAGAGGATCAATGATTGATGAAAGAAACGATAAAGGAAAAAATTTACATAATGTGTGTTTGGATGGGCGGTGAGAGCCCATATAATGCATTCTCAGCCTGAGAATGCATTCTTGGCAACCTCAGCGTATTTGGCAAAGCTATTTCTAGATAGAAGGAGCTCAGGCATGGCATTTCCAGAAGGCATTCCATGACGCCTCCATGACAGCAACCGAGAAGCCTCTACCTCCCACTTCCATTACCATCCTCGCCGTCGACGGAAAAAGGAGAACATGGAGAAGAGCACAGCAACACCAGTAGAGCAAGAAAACCTGACGCCTCCATCTCCATCTTTCGATGACTCCACATTCATCACCATCGCTTTCTTCCTCAGTCTTCACCCGCCTCTCCAGAAACCCAGTGACCACGATGCCCCTCCACTCCTTCGACCAAACCCAACTTCCTCATCGTCTCCTTCATCCTCTTCTTTGTTTCCTGTTCCACCTTCCCTCTACCAACTCATTGTCTTATCTCCTTCCCCAATTAAATCCTCTTTCAAATTTGCTTCTGACTATTTTCCTGTGAGAGTACGATCCACCATTTGAACACCCAAATTTTGTATATTTTTTTGGGAGAAAAACAAGTGATTGGGACAGAATATAATTAGATATGATTTAAAAGTTGGGTGAGGTTGAGGAAGGGAAGCATGCTTGTAGGTACGCAATTCTCGGGTCTCAAATCCGATGGAGATGGCAGGTGTGAGAACAAAGGCTACCACCATTTACCAAACCCAACTTCCTCTCAGGCCACTACTTGGACATTTCACTTTTCTCACGCTTCTTTTGATTATTTTCCTCTGAGAAGAGGGTTTTTTGTATGGGGTATTTTGGTACTTTTACATTGTAAAGGCAACTGAACATTCATAAGAAGTTTTGTAAAATAATAATATTCCCTGATTTTATCACAATATAATATATATATATATAAATGCATGTATTATTTAATGAGTTTTATACACTTTTTTAAGTAAATTTTCTATCAAAAGTTACTTCTCCAATATGTCATTCTCCCAATGGTTATCTAAACGGATCCCATGTGAATTAATATGAAAAATTAAGTTATTCAAAGAACTATGGGATTGGGATATATGTATCAGTGCATAAAAGGATCGTTATGTGAAATAATAAATAATTTTTTGTTCAACAGTCATTTTTCATAATTTGCAAAAAGGTTAAAAAAAGAAACACAGATAGAGCTTATAACCTTTAGAATTTGGTGATAACATCATCGATTTATATTATAAAGAATGATCTTGAGTTAAAAAAAGGATGATCTATTTGTACTTCCTCAATCAGCAAATAAATTTAAATATTTTACATTTATTTTATTGTTAAATAAGTGTATGAAACTAAAAAACATAAAGGGAAAATGACAAAGAGGTCCCAAGGAAGCCAATTAACCACTAAAATGTCCCAAACATTTTGACAATTTTTCTCAAGTCCCATGGGACCTTTTAGTGATTAATTGTAGTTGGGCAAAGACTAAAACGCCCTTAAGCCATTTGAAACAGCGCATACTAGTGTTTAGCACAGTTTGTTTGCCTTGGTTCACACCGCTGAAGCCACCTCAGGTCCTTCTTTCTTCCTGCTTCGCTCTCGCCTTGTTGCTTCTTTCATTCCTCCATTAATGTTTACGAGTAGTTATTTGCGCTTAGATTTCAAGAACATCGAATGCACAAGAGAGGATAGGAGCTTATATTTTCTTTCGGTTTTTGAAAGCAAGACAGAGCTTTAGACTGCTTATTTTTTCTTCAAATTTTTATGGAGAGATGCAGATTTTCTCATTGTCGCTGAACTCCCTTCAATTTTTGCACCGGACCATATTTGACCTGCATGAATTAGCTTATCCATGTTTCGAACCCATATTGGTGGCAGCTTTATTGAATTTTGTTATTTCTGGTTCTGTATCAGGAGCGTGAAAGAGATCACTTTTCCCAATTTATCACTGAAGGCTTTATGTCTCATTGTAAAAGGAAGAGAAGAGATAAGGTATATTGAAGTTTGATTTTGGTTTTTTTTTTTTGTTTCTAGATATGTCATAAAGTGGCGGTGATATTAACTTTTGCTAATCATTACTTTCCTAATCATGCGTTGAAACTACTCACATTATCCATTAAGATGAGGATTTTAATTCTTATCTTTATTTGATGTCGTTTTTAATTATTCTTTTCTTTCACATGTTCAGCTTTTATTGTGCTTATTATGTATCTTTGTTTTTAATTTACCGTATTTCTCGTTGTGGATGCTTATTCTAAGCTCTTCAGTTCAGGGAGGTTCAGAAACCAGGGGCAAGTGAGTCACTTTCTTGTTGTATTGTGGATGCTTATTATAAGCTCTTCAGCTCAGGGAAACCTGACTTTGTAGAAATCAAGGGAGTCACATTTATGGTTGATGTATTCTGAGTCTTACATCGATGAGCTCATTTAGAGGATTTTCAGTTGTGAATAATTCTATCATGGTGGATGTATTCTGAGTGTCCCTTATTCGCTTTCCTTGTTGCAGGTTTTGGACAAGATTCGTTTTGAGAGCTTGACAGACAAGAGCAAGATTGCTGCTCAGCCGGAGCTGTTCATCCATATTATCCTGACAAGACAAACAACGCGTACACTGTCCATTATTGATAGTGGTGTTGGGATGACCAAAGCTGGTAAGATCGAAAACAATTGTGAACTATACTAGAATTAGCCATGTAGACGCATATATTTTTAGTGATATAATATATTATCATTTCTGATCAATGGCTGTGAACTGATTTTTTAGATTTGGTGAACAACCTTGGTACCATTGCAAGGTTTGGAACCAATGAATTCATAGAGGCTCTGGCTGCTGGTGCTGATGTGAGTATGATTGGGCAGTTTGGTGTTGGTTTTTTTACTAATGATTGGAAAGACCATTTGAATGTCAAGTACTTCTCTGAGGTTGTCAGTGGCAGCTGCTGGGACTGTTAATGGCGACTGCTTGGGTTGTGAATGGGAGCTGTTGGGGTTGTCAGTGGCAGCTGATGGGGTTGTAAATTGGAGCTGCTGGGGTTGTAAATGGGAGCTGCTGGGGTTGCCAGTGGCAGCTGATGGGGTTGTAAATGGGCTGATGGGGTTGTAAATGGGAGTTGCTGGGGTTGCCAGTGGCAGCTGCTGGGGTTGGAAATGGGAGCTGCTGGTGTTGTCAGTCGCAGCTACTTGGGTAGCAAATGGGAGCTGCTAGGGTTGTCAATGGTAGCTGCTTGAGTTGTAAATAGGAGCTGCTGGTTGTAAATGGAGCATAGTGGGTGTTTTTAATTACACAAGTTGGGGTTGTCAACAACCAATATCAATAAACTGGACAAGTTAGTATCACTCACAACTTTGTACAATGAAACCAATAGTACACTTTACATCTGAGTAGCAATGAATTACAAAATGATATTGTGGTTCAACTTTTTACAATACAAAACAGACAGGAACTCAATTTGTACAAAAAACCAGCTACGTCTTCCTCAACCGGACTGTAATTAATGGACAGGAACTCAATGTGCACCCATTGTTTGACCTTGTTCCCTATTAGTAGCAAGAAATGAAATTCAGATAATGCCATTGAACTTGCTTTAATTACTTTTGCATCTTCAGACAATTTTGAGTAATCTAAAAGTGCCTTGTTTTCAACAAAATTTTCATCCCCATATGGAGAACTGCACAAGTTAACAAAAGGAAAAAAAAGGTTAGATTTGGATTTTATGAAACGCCATAGTTGAAATTTGAAGAATCCATAGAACTAAAATGTGTAACATCCAATATTAATGAGTGGTTACAATACCAAGTCAAATTTTACCTATGTTGTGCCCCAAAATTTAGGCTCCCATGGTAAATACCAACACCAGAAAAGCCATGCAAAATTAACAGCTCTTCACTGCTTAATGAAAAAATGCAGCTCACTGAAAGATAACCAAATAGAAACAGAAGCATCAAATGGGAAAGCCTGAATCCATGTAGAATTAATTAGACTGTAATAATGAAACAAACATCTAGCCCCCAAATCTCTTCCTATTTTACCTTGTATGTGCCTAGATCATAAAGGTACCATTATATAAGTACACCCATTTGCCTGTTTGGTATTTCTCCAGGAAGTTCTATGAAATGCACCGTTCTATGTAAATAACTTGTAAAAATAGTCTGTAATTGTATCATGATCATTGATCAAGTCAGAAGAGAGTTCAAACGATGATAGTGAAGAGTATCGTGAAAATGGATAAAGCTTCTATTAACAACAACATAGTTGTATCCCAATTTTAATCTCGTAAATAATTGGTCATATTGAAGCAAAAAAATCAATATAAATAATCACAGAACATGTTTAATTTGTTCATGAATTCATATTCACATAAAATTAAAGGAATTAAAGGAAAAATCAAAGTTTAGAAAACTTATTGTTATATGACGTACTTCCAGTGATCCAAAGCCAGTGAAGGAATAAAGCCATGTTGGAGTAACAACCATCACACAATATCTAGTTCCATTGATTAAGCTGGCTGTCTCCATCTGTAAAAAATGAACATAAACCATTCATGATTCCTAAGTCGCATTATTAAAAGGAATGTCACTTCAATTTCTCAAAAAGAGATGAAATCATAGAATCTTTCTTGACAATTGAACAGGAACAAAGAGCAAACAGAAGCAGAAGCTGTCTAATATATATCTTCGAACAACTTCATCTGTTGAACATTTTTTAAATCCTTGAATTTGTTTTTAAATTCATTTGATATTAAGGTAGTCAAAACCTGGAAAGAAATAGAACTACGTAGAATTTCCTTATGCATATAGAAATGTCCTTTAAGCATTTAAAGTAATGAGTTCAAATATGTCACGAAAATAAGGGCTTCGATTTTCAGTTTTCCCAACCTCAAAATCACATAGAACTTGAAAATTAGCTTACCCAAGGGTAATTCCTATTAGGTTTGCCAATGAGAGCGTATTGATAATCATCTTCGATGCACAAAACCCAGTACTCTCCGATGACAGGAAAGAGGGACAAAAACGGAGGGATATAGAATTTAACCTTGAGCTTGGCCTCGTCACTGTTAGGATAAACCTTATAAGCAATTCCTCCAATGTAGATTCTTTTGCCAGCGCTCCAAGTCTCATTGAGCACATGCACAGTGCCGTCGTCCCGGAGAGAGTAGGTGGCTCTGGTATTGTTGGGATCATGCCCCCTTGCTTTGCTCAAAGTAGAAGTTCTGGTGGTCTGGAGACTGGAGATTGTGAGAAGGGGGAGAGACTGAGTCACCACGATGATGATGGAGCTGAGCGATGACTTCACGGTGAGCTGAGAGACGGCTTCAATGGCACAAGAGGCGGGTGGACGATTTCGAACAAAATGAACCACATAAACCTCAATCTCATTTTTCAAGCCCCCTTCTCTTTCAATTGGGCTTAGGATATTTCAGACTTTTCACAACTACAATATATTACAAAAAGGTCCCATGGGACCTGAGAATAAATAAGAGAATGCTTGGGACCATTTATTCATTAAATGTCTTACCTGGGACTTACGTGTAAATTTCCCAAACATAAAAATACTTGACAAGCCCAATCTGATTTGATTGCCTTGATTTTATTCCAGGTTAGGCTATCAAGTGCCGCATGTCTTGGAATATTGGGCCTTTATTTTTCAGACTTTGTGCTTTGAACACTGCTTTAGTTTTGAATTGTAGAACAAATATTGGACTAAAGCTCTGCAGTTTTTGTAAAATTGCCGGGAAGATAAATTGGGTACAAAACCTTGGTTCAAAGATTGCAGGCTATGTGGGCTAGGAAAGGGATCCTCAATGTAATCAATATTGGACATGGTTATTTTGTTGTCAAACTATCTAACAGGGATGATTTTCTCAATATTTTGACAGGAGGCCGTTGGATGATTTTTTATCATTATCTTATTGTTCAGCCTTGGGAGCCTGGGTTTAAAGCTCATAAAGCCACAATAAACAAAGTGGCGGTGTGGGTCAGAATTCCTAAGCTTCTATGGAATACTACGATGAGGTTGTACTGAGATGCATCGGTGATAGGATTGGTAAGACACTAAAAGTGGATATGAACACTTCATGTCAATTACGTGGACATTTCGCCAGAATATGTGTGTTAGTGGAGTTGGGCAAACAGCTTATGTCTGGTTTCAAGTTGGATGGAGAAGAACATTTCTTAGAATATGAAGGTTTACACTTACTTTGTACGAAGTGCGGAGTTTATGGTCATAGGCAAGATGCTTGTTCATTAAAGGGCTCTACAACTGTTACAAATGAAGGAATAAGGGAAGGAGATTTTCAGTAATGCCCGTGCATTCATGAACCTGTACAAACTTCTGAACAATGGAAAGTAGTGGAGAAACGCCGGTACCAGAAAGTGAAGGACAAGAATGGTGCTCCAGCAGTGACGACGAGACCAGGTTCTCGATTCCAGGTCTTGGAAAATGTGGGCATGGATATCAAGAATATCAACGCTGATCCACCTATATCAAAGGAAGTTTCCTTTACTATGAAAAAACAAGAAGGAAGGCTGACAAGGTCACACACTGTGCAAGCCCGTTTGGATGGAAGAAGCAAAATGGGTGCAACTGCTACGCAGAGAAACTCCTCTGATGGGACAGATAGGGTGATGTAAGGAGGACTATGCGATAGAGTGAATCAGTACAGTAGTCCTAGGAGGGTGGAGAAACACTTGAGAGAAGACAAAAAAGCTAATAAGTTGATGAAAGGACCTGTACCTTTGCTGACTGTGGGAGAAATTGGTGTGGGGCCCGAGGAGATGGTTCTGGCCGAGGAGTCCAACGGGAGGGTGATGAAATTTGGGATGAAGCAAGTAGATTGTGATGGTCTGGGCCCACGTACAGATGGCCCAGTGGAGGGCGAGGTGTCCATGACATTGAAGGAGTAAACTCAACGGGGCCCAACGAGACGGAGTTAATGCATGTTGGGGAGACGATGCGGCTGACGCATGGTGATGGCTTGGGCTTACGCACTGATGGCCTAATGGATCCTGGAGACGCTGTCATGGAGCTTGTTTCCGGGGAAGAGGGGAATGTAATTGGGTTGATGTCTGATAGCCCAACTCTTCAAATCACATTTAGTAATCCAACGCAGGGGATTTCTGTTGTTTCAGAGACACAGTTTCCATGAGTTTGCTTTGTGAGTTTTTCTGTTTATTCCTTTTATTATTAATTTTAATCATGATTAAAATTTTATATTGGAATATAAGGGGTGGTTGTGGTCAAGGGTTATTGAGGAACATAAGACTGGTGCTTAATGGTCAGAATCCTAGTCTGATTTTCTTATCTGAGACCAAGTGCAGCAATTTGTCTAGGCTTCCTTCCTTGAGTATTTTGGGGTTTGATGAAGTCAGATGTATTCCTAGTGAAGGTAGGTCTGTTAAAATTATTGAGGAGAATAGGCAGTTTTTTTCATTACGAATGTTCCGCTGCTGGAAGTCCTACTTTTATTATTACTGTTGTTTATGCTATTCCGCATTCAAATCTTAGACAAATTCTTTGGGAAAGACTAGTCTTTATGGCTGGAGGAATTTATATTCCCTGGATTGTTTATGGTGACTTAAATGATATTAGTTGCTCTAATGAACGTGTCGGAGGCTCTGCTACAAATCTTACTCGCATGAATATGTTTAATGACAGAATAATGGCTTGTAACCTGTCTGATTTGGGGGCTATTGGTCCTAAATTCACTTGGAAAGGTCCTTGTATATATGGTTGCTCGAGGCTCTATGAAAGACTTGACAGGGCTCTGGTTAATTCGCATCTCTTATCTCTAGTGCCTGAATGTTTCCTCAAGATGCTTCCCCGTACTAATTTCTTTGATCATAATCCTTTGGTTCTTTCTATGGGATTAAATAATCAGGGGCATTTTGAAGCGCATCCTTTTCGTTTTGAAGCTATGTGGTTGACTCACAGTAATTTTTGTCTTTCCTATCGAGCAATTGGGAGGAGAATGGGGATCTTATTGCAAATATGGCAAACCTGAAAATGCTTCTTCCTGATTGGAATAGAGAAATCTTTGGCATTGTTGAAAAAAGGAAAAGGAATATTCTAGCCCGTCTGAATGGTATTCAATTATCTTCTTCTTATCCTTACTCCAATTTCTTGCATAGATTGGAAAAAGATTTACAGCAAGAATTAGAGGAGGTGCTAAAGTTAGAGGAGATAAAATGGTTCTAAAAATCTAGAACTGAATGGATATCCCAAGGGGATCGGAATACAAGATATTATCATTTGAAAACTAATGCTAGAAGAAGAAGGAACAAGATTCGAGCCCTAAAGAACACAAATGGTGACAGAATAGAGGAAGAGAAAGATTTAAAAGTTCTGGTGACTGGATACTTTAAAGCTTTATTCCAGGCTGAGGAGAGGGAACCGGCGCACCTTAATACGGGTACTAAATTTCCACTCATTGATCATTCCTTATTAGCCCTAGTGAGCAGGATGCCGAGTGATGAAGAAATCCGTGGAGCTATTTTTTATATGGGTCCTTACAAAGCTCCAGGACATGATGGTTTTTCCCCTGTCTTCTTTCAGAACAATTGAAGTACAGTTAGTAATAAAACCCTAATTGCTCTTATTCCCAAAAGAGAGAATCCTGAAAGGGTGGAACATTTCCGACCCATATCTTTATGCTCTGTTCATTACAAGTGTATCACGAAAATTATTGCAAAGCGAATGAAGAGAATTATGGGTGATCTTATCTCACCTTTTCAAGCTTGGTTTATTCTAGGCCGGCATATTCAGGATAACATCATTATCGGGCAAGATATTTTGCACTCTATGAATAGATCCAGGGGAAGAAAAGGTTTTATGGCCCTCAAAATTGATCTTGAAAAGGCATATGACAGGGTCAATTGGAGTTTTATGAGGCAGATTCTTCAAGAGATAGGAATGAAGGAGGGTCTCATTAACTTACTAATTACTTAAATGCATATCTTCTACCTCCTATAATGTTTTGTGGAATGGATCATACTCGGATTTCTTCGTCCCTAAGAGGGGTCTTCGGCAAGGGGATCCTATATTTCCTTTTTTGTTTGTTCTTTATATGGACAAACTCTCTCATATTATAAGCGATGTGGTGGATGCAAATCAGTGGAAACCCTTTTGTATCTCTAGGGATGGACCTCACATTTCTCATCTTATGTTTACTGATGACTCCTTTTCTTTGGGGAAGCTTTGGAGAAGCAGATCTCAACCATGATGTCTTGCCTTGACACATTTTGCCAGGCTTCGGGAGCAAAGGTTAGCAAAGAGAAATCTTCTATATTTTTTTCCAAAAAAGTGCCAAACAGGATGAGAAGGAAAATACAGGATATCTCTGGTATGAAAATTTCAACTGAAATTGGTAAATATTTGGGTTTTCCTTTATCTAGAAAGAGAAAACCCACAGAAAAATTCCAATTTATTGTTGATAGAGTGAGAGCCAAATTTGGCTGCTTGGAAAGCCAACTATCTTTCTATTGCAGGAAGAATCACTCTTGCTAAATCGGTTCTTGGATCTCTAGTTTATACCCAATGCAAGTGGCTAAGGTTCCTTTGACCATTTGCAATGAAGTTGAAAAAATTCAACGCAATTTCATCTAGGGCTCAGAGAATGGACGGGGTTTCCATCATGTGGGCTGGCAAACAATTACTCTTCCTAAATCGCATGGGGGACTGGGTTTTAGAAAGATGCAATCGATGAATCGTGCCTTTGGAGCGAAATTGGCTTGGAACCTTATTTCGGGCACCCATGGTTTATGGACTGAAGTCTTACAAAATAAATATATTATTAGAAGTGATAACAACCTTTTGAATTCTCAATCGGGAGACTCTAGCCTATGGCGCTTCATATGTGAACAGCAAAACTAGGTTGAGAGTGGTGTTAAATGGAAGGTGAGGAATGGAAATTTGGTGAGTTTCTTTTCTGATGTCTGGTTATTCCTGGGGAGGACAATCAAGGATCTTTGTTCGAGACCTCTTACGGAGGAAGAGGAAAGCTCTTCTGTAGCTATTAGGTTAAAAATGGCTCTTGGGACTATCAATGGCTGAATAACCTGGTTAATAATAAGGTGATCATCAACTTAACCTCCTCAATCCCTCCAAGACCAGATGCTGGTAATGATATCTTGACATGGGGTTTTACCGCTAATGGAGTTTTCACCGTGAAGAGTGCTTATTTTTCCATTGAACCGAATCCTTCAAACAACTTTAGCCCGGTGTACAAGCATATATATGGAAATGGAAAGGAGGCGAGAGGATAAGGGTCTTTCTTTGGAAAGCCTTTCACAATAGACTCCTTACTAATGCTTGGAGGAGCAAATGGTCTAGTGAGTCATCTTTGTGCCCTTACTGTCACCAGGAAGAGGAGAATGTCTTACATATACTTCGAGATTGTCAGTATGCTAGGGAAGTATGGTTAAAAGTTGTGCAACCATCTCAGTTCTCTAGTTTCTTTACTTGCTCCTTGCGGGATTGGTTTGCCATGAACCTGAGGAGGAATTTGGGAGTTACCATAACTTCAAATTGGGACCTTGTGTGGGGAGTGGCTTGTTGGCAATTATGGACATGGAGGAATAGGGAGATTTTTTACAGTAATTTTATCAAACCTCTCGACCCCTATAACTCAATTCTTGCCTCTTGGAAGCTCTTTGCCCAACGTAATGACATTTTGCAACTGGGTTCTGAGACTAGTGCTATTCAGTCGAAACGGTGGATACCACCCGACAGAGGATGGGTCAAAGTCAATGTTGATGGTGCGGTGGCCCAACTCTCTTCAAAGGAGGGATGCGGAGATATCATTAGGGACCACTTGGGTTCTTAGATTATGGGGTTCTCTAAGTCCCTGGGACAATTTGATCCCCATGTTGCGGAAGAATGGGCAATATACAGAGGCCTTCAGATAGCCTTTGACTATGATTTCAGGGCTGTCATCATTCAATCCGATGCTAAGGTGCTGGTTGACTTGATTAACTCAGATAGTATTGCTTCTAATACAGGTCTGTTTTTCAAAGAAATCATGACATTTATTCAGAGGGATTGGAGTGTGATTATCCAGTATGTGCCAAGAGAGCACAACCGTTTGGCTGATGCTCTTGCTAAGGAGGTCATCTCCTCTTCTTCTATTTACCGATCGTGCCCGCATCATCTGCTGGCTCTGTGCTCGAATGACTTTTTGGGATCATATTCCCCCATAGTGTAATTTTTTTGTGTTGTTGAGCCCTGTGCTCTCTTTCTTTGTACCAAAAAAAAAATATTGGACTAAAGCCATATCGGTCTTCTAATTGTATTGCATCCCTTTACAAAAACGATATACAATATTTTCTTTAGTTTAGAAATTTCTTTTGATTTTATTAAAGATCTATGTATTATGAAATATGTATTTAAATTTCTGAAAATTATTTTGAGAATTGGTTTGTTTGGGCGAAAAACATAGATTGGTTGAGCAACTCTACCAATTGACATTTGATGTTGGTTCATGTCATTGTGAGTGACTTGCTCATTTCCTTAAATCCAACTCCCGTTGGTTTTTCTTTTATGCTAGTGAACATGTATTCTTGTGTTGCAGATAATCATGTTTAAGGCAATGTTAAACACTAAAGGCTCATTTGGATCATCTACTCGAAATCTAAATTTTGTCCAAATACTCACATTTGATCAAAATTTAGGTTTGGTAGCAAAACCTAGATTAAAACCTAGGTTTTAAAAAAACTATCTTCTTATCAAATCACATAATCTCTCATAATAAATTTTCTCTTTCCTCTTTCTTTATCTTTCCTTTTTCTTACTTACTTTTTGCCTTGAACTCCATAAAAACCAAGTTTATCAAACCCGGACCGATGATTAGACCGGACAAGGTAGTGGGTTAAGTGTCAGTGGGTCAGACTGGAGTCAAAGCGGGGGTCAAACCGGTGAGGAATAAAAAAATTACAAAATAAATATTATCATATATTAAGTATTAACACAATTTTTTAACATATTTTACAATAATACTTATTTTACAGTACGTTCAAAGACATCGGCCATTTGGTAGTAGGACCTGCTCAATAAAATTTTTTGAAATACCCAGATTAATTAAAGGGTAAAAGGGGGTATTTTTGGGTCAATGAGTGTATATGACCAATAAGGAAATCTTATTAACCGGTGAAGAATTTTATCTTTTCCTTCTTTTCTTTCTTCTCTCTCCACTTGATTTTTTCCTCCCATCAACACTCAACAATCACCTCATAAGTCACAAGTGCCGTCATTCTGTCTCTTAGCCTCTCCTCACAACACTCAACAATCACCTCACCTCTCTTTACGGACGATACATGCGTGTGGAAGAGAGCAAAATAAAATGGAAAGAGAGGGGGAAAACCGAAAAAATGAAAAGGTGAGATCGGACGGAGGACCGGAGACTGAAAGGAGACGGTGTTGCTTCTCTTAGTAAGAAATTCCTTCCCTTCTTACAAGCAAGCTATAGGGTTCAGAGCATGAGTTCGGAGTGGAGTTCAGGTATGAGACAACTGTGGTTAGGCAGAGAAGCAAAGAGGGGGTGATAGACAAAGCACTAGTTGCTGCATGAGAGGAAGGATCGACCTCTTTCTCCTAATAGGCATCAGCGGCCAGCAACCGTGTGGTCTTTCTTTTTTGTTGTCTCTGATCGGCATCCTCTCTCTCCCAATCGGCTTCAACAGCTGATAACCTCGTGGTCTTTTTTTTACCGTCTCCCTTCTATTTTTGGCTGTCTCCGATCAGCATTCATTGACCCGGGGTTCAACCCCAACTCGGACCGGATTGCCGGTCGAGTCACTGGTTTCCGGCTTGACTCGGCCGGTCCGGTCCGAGTTTGTGAATGTTGATAAAAACCAATAATTTCCCAAACATAATCATTTTTTCAAAACTTAGGTTTCGCTTTAGAATCTGTAAAAACTATTCTCCTAAAATCTATTTTCTAAAACCTAGGTTTTACCTTAAACTTGTAAAAGCTATTCTCCATCAAACTTCCAAACAAACCTTAAATGTGACATCCATTGATCCCAACATGAATTCAAACCTCATTTGATCTTTTTTCTTATGTCAAGTATAGGAATCCTTTTACTTTAGTTAATCATGTTTGAGATACGGTTGTATTATTTAACACTTTTTTTCAGTAGGGATTTAAACTTTGGTTTGTTGCGTTATAATTTGTAAAGAACCAATCCTTCCATTAGACCAAACCCCTCTAGTAACTCTTCTTCTTTTTAGTTTTGTGGAAATAGATAGTCCAACTGTCCAACCATTATATTTGGTAGAGAGCTTGAACACTATTAATGAGGAGTCTGATACAAATTGCTCACTGTCCTCATTTTGCATGAAAACTAAATGTTTGATCAAGTGAAAGGGGGTCATCTGTTTTCCAAAATGACGAAGTTTGGTGAGTGTATTCTTCAACCATCGTTGGAACTGTTGGAAACGCAGGTCATCTAACTCAGATAATGCAACACTCGAACCAGATTGCTCTTGCTAAAACAAAAAGGGCAAAGAAAAAAAGTAAACCATCAAGAGTTTCTTCCTTTAGGCAGCCAAACATGCACTTTCTAGATGCATTTAAATGGTGAGATCGTCTAAAATCACAAGGTAACGTATTATGCAATAATTTCCAAATGAACATATATATAAGATATTTAACCGGCAGAAATATGAACATCTATGGTAAGTTGCCTCACACAGATGTGGAATAATCTATGTTGATAATGAGTACTTAAATGAACCATGTTTATGGTTAGTGTAGTGAGGCATAAGTATATATCTAGAGTTTATACCTCAATTAACACACACACACACACACAGGCCACAGTGCAATATTCTTACAAAAATAATGGTTCAAACTGAGCAACGGAGGGAATTCGATCCTTTAATAACTCCCATGTATGTAGTCCTGCACGTCTGACATGAGTTTAATGATTTATAATTTAATACCACATCTGCAGGATTCTGGACCATTAAGATGAGATTTAGATAGTACAAGTTTGGGAAACTTGATGATTGAATCCTTAAAGTTTTGATTCATTTATAACTTAATCTTTAAAGTTTGATAAGTATAATTTAGTCATTGATATTTCAATCATTTATAATTTTATCCTTATCATTCGTAACTCATCATGAGTCAGCAATAAATCATCCTATGTGGCCTCTGCCTCAACTCCTCATAGGATGATTCATTTGCTGACTCAATGATTTATGGATGATGAAGCGGATAAAATTATAAATGACTGAAAAACAATAGAAATTGAGTTAGTTACAAACGAGTGATTAAGTAATATTAGTCAAACTTTAATGACTGAATTATAAGTGAGTTCAAACTTTAAGTAGTAGAAAAATAATTTTCCTTCATACCTGAATTGAATCAAAGGATGCAGATGTAGAAACACGAAATAGATCCAGGACTTCTCCGGCAAACATTTTCTGAGAAAACTCAAGTTTCTTGTAGTGATCATAAGAGAAAGGAAGAAAGAGACGAGGGTAATGATGAGAGTCCACAAGCTCCTTTGGTTTGCAATGTCTCCTTCCTTTGGTCCCAACAAGAATGAAGCTATTGACACTCACACTTGCTTCCTTGCACTCTACTCTATGCTTCACTGTCCTGAACCTCCCATTGCTCCATACCTGCACGTACACATCGAAAAGTTTGCTTCAATTTTAAAGTATAAACACTTTCGGTCACAAGTATAAAAGTTAGTTGAGAAGGTTACTTTGAATTTAATATCTTAATTCACTTTACACCTTCTAAAGTTATAATTTTTCCTCAAATTATCCTTATCGATTATGTATATTAAATGGAGTTTTCATCAATGTAGATAATCATTAACACACACAACAAGAACAACAAAACCTTATCTTACTAAGTGGGTTAACTACATGAATCACATAAAGCAATTAACTCGATCAAAAACTAAATCTTTGGATATATCGTTAATTCAGAAGTCTCACCCAATAACTTCATTGAACGTTTTCTTTGACATTCCTCTACCCTTTTATTACAAATCTTTAGATAGATGACTAACAAATATTCATTATAAATAACTAATTTAATTAAATTTTTAATATATAGAAATTAGTTATTTGGCTATTATCTTTTGAGCCGAAGAAAAGTTTGGGAACAGTTTAGAGTGGGCACATTGAATTGAAATAAGAAATAATATTAGATTCCCTTGATTTAGGGGGTAAACGTAATGTTACAACTTTATAATTAGAATAGAATATGAAAAAAAAAAAAAAGATGTTGCATCCTTCCCAATTTAGGAAGGAAAGAACAGAGTAATAATTATCAATTAACTATTAAAAATTAAAATCCAAACTTACGGAATTTGCAAAGTCCACAAGTATATATAAAATTCAATCAAGTTTGTGAAGAATAACCATACTTTCAATCATTTTAATTTGGAAAATCTTCTTCCACTAATAGAAAAAATGTCAAAAGTAAAAACCACACAAATTAAATATCAGAACTTTGAGGATGATTTAAGATTGAGGGGCAAGAGA
Source organism: Vachellia pachyceras (assembly GCA_025593235.1). Classification (NCBI taxonomy): domain Eukaryota; kingdom Viridiplantae; phylum Streptophyta; class Magnoliopsida; order Fabales; family Fabaceae; genus Vachellia; species Vachellia pachyceras. The sequence goes on from JANTPZ010086918.1 coordinate 17,447, forward strand.
TACATTATAGATCCTTATAATGCTCAACTAATTAATTGAGGAGATTAAAGAAGTTAAATAAATTACTAAATAATAGCACCAGTCACATGATTTCTTTGTAATATTTATGTGGAGCATTATATTATATACCAATTTATAAGTTAGTATATTAGTTTAAAGAAAAATAATAAATATAAATACTATAAAGTAATTTATTTAACATTCTTAATCTTTTCAAATTAATCAATGAGTTTTAGTATAAGGATCAGAGGTGGAATAACTTACCGGAGCAATATCCTTGTTGTAAAACCCGGTTGAATAATTCGATGAAATTAAGGAAACTAAATTAATTACTCAGCTATAGCATACATTATATGATCTCTTTCAAGTATTTATATGTATAATTAGATTATGCATCAATTTATAAGTGAGTTAAATTAATTTGGAGAAAAAATGATAAATATAAATACTTTAAAGTACTTTATATTTAGCTTTTTTAATCTGTTAAAATTACTCAACCATACCTTACGTTACGGACCAGAGGCAATATAACTTACAGGAGCAAAATAACCAAAAATGGCAAATAAGCTTCCTGGGCAAGGAGGGACATCAACAAAGGAACCACATCTTCATCATCTTGCAGAATGGCGAGGAAGCCTGAGTCTATGTGAATCTGTACACCAGTTGAGCCTATAGTTTCTGGTGTGAAGCTGAACTTGTTAATCCTATATTGGCAAACCCATTCTTTGAAATATTCTTCAAATCCTCCTTCTAATCCCAAACTCTCTGCAATCTTCTCTTATATATGCATCATCACCTTATGAATTGCTTTCCCATATGCTTCCATGACCTCCCTGCATCCCACACACACATGTCTAATTTGGAGATTGACAACGATAACAAGTCCTATCCGATTAAGTAAGGTTGAACAAGTCTTATGTGATTAAGTAAGGTTGACGGAGATTTAGTAATACTACCACCGTTCCTTAATATGAGTTAACTGAATTTTTTAAAAGATTAAAAAAACTAAATAAAGTATTTAATTATAATATATTTTGAAATACTTTTATGTTTCATTAGGGTACATATCAGTTTATAAGTGAAGTAAGTTACTTTGAAGAAAAATAATAAATGTATAAATTATTTACCTTTATTAATCTCCTCCAAAAAAGTTAATTATTTCTTTTATTAAGGATTGGATATAATATAATATATTAAATTCTAAATTGAGTAGCATGGAATGATCAGCATGGTACTTAGAGTTGGTTCTCCCACCTTCTTCCTCAACTGCTAGTTTTTGGGTAGGATTCTCCGTCCCAACAACATACCATGGGGGATTAACTACATGAATCTAACATAATTGAAGTCTATCAATAACTAGCTATTTTGATATATCATACGCCTCAAGATCTTCTATGACTTCTTACAATGTCCATAGCATATACCCTCTGCAAGGTCTTTTCATAGGGTATAAGGGCCATTTGCTATCTCACAGGCCACATGAATATACTTCCAGCAAAGGTTTCTTTTTTGGCGTGAATTTGGATTCTGTAAAAGAGGGATGTTTATCAACGTGAACTCTATTGCCTTCATTATTTTTTTTCGAATTTGTATTCAATAAAAGTTTATAGGAATCCATCTCAACCGTTCAATTTGCTACTTCTTAAGATCACTCTAAATAATATATATTGCAAGAGCCATTCTCAAAAGCACACATCATCGCCTTCCTACAAACCACAAATAATCGATCTCCCAAGTGTGTTTTTCCTTTTTCTTAGAATTTTGTCTCATAGGCTCTGTAATTGGTGGTGTCCACTAACAACCCCACACACAATCTTTTTTTTTTTTGGTTTAAGGTGTGGATGACCTACCAATTTTTCCCCTCAATTAATTTATGATACTCCCTTTGTCCTAAACAACAACACTCCACTTATCTCCCTAATTTATATCAAGTTTAGAATACCAATATACCTTTTTAAATAACTAATTTAACTATCAAACCAAATTAATTGTCTAACTCTATGCATATATAACAAGTGAGAATCATATACAAAAAGCTAGTTGTAAAAGTTAGAGAAGATGAAGATGTCAGTTGCCCTCAATTTTGGGCTCTTTCCACATGTTTTTTCTGCATTTATTTGTATCATTAAATTTTATATTAAATGAGTAATGTTTTGATATTTTATAGATAAAATAGTTCATTTTCAATTCTTAATATTTTTCAAAGATAATTTGGAGATACCATACATGTCTTTTAAGGTAGAAATCTTTACAAAATCATAAAACATGAACATGAACTATTTTTTTACTTATAAGATACCAAAATGTCACTCATTTTACATAATAGAATCTAATGATCTAAAGAAACACAATAAAAACACTTGGAAAGAGACCCAAAACTGATGGACAACTTTGTTTTCTCAATCTCCTACTCTCTCCACGGCCCCTCTTTCAATAAATCCCACTGGTTAGGGTGTTCATCAAAGATCCCAACCTATCAGATTCGGATCATTTAGATTTGATTTAGACAATATATATCTAATGTTTTAAACCAGCATTTTTTAATAAAAAGCATTATTTAAAAATATGATAATTAAGAGATTAATTTTAGGGTGAATTACCATCAAGTCCCAAGGAAGAGGTTTATTTACAAAATGGTCCCAAACAATCTCATATTTGCTCTCAGGTCCCAGGGGACCTTTTTGTCAGAGATTGATAATGTGAAAAGTCAGGAATTCCCCTAATGGTAATACATTTACAAGCAGAGGGAAATTGAATGATTTGACCTATCGATTTGTATTACGGCTGTCTTCCTTGTTTAATTTACTGTGTGTATTACGCTCGTGCCGCTGCTCCGTGGAAACTTTGTGCCTGTCATCCCATATATTGAATGTTGGTCCATCGGTGCAACGGAGAGGAGTTATATCGGTGCTGGCTTCTCCATACTCCTCATCGTGGGTAATGTCAATATTAAAGCAAAGCAGAATAAAACATGATAACAAGATTGTCTGAGGTTTCTCTGATGTTCCATGTCGGAGTAAACAAAACAGCATAAACTTGGCATAGTTAATAGCAAACTGGTAGGGAATAAACCTGAAGCATGTCCTTAAAATTGCTGTCGTTCCATATCGGTTTAATGTAGGGCATGAATCCATTACTCACGAGTCTGTAACTGTGCCAAGGTGGAAGTCATTATACATTTTCTGTTGCCAAAACAGTTCAAACAAGATGGTGTGAGGTTTTGAGTTTGAGGAATTCATAATATGTGGCCTGACGATATGAACTGGAACGAATTGGGTTGATAAGGGGTTTTGATTTTGGACATTTTTATATTGGCTTGTTTGAAGTGCGCAGAGAGTCACTGTGAATGAAACAAGATCCTTGGATATCCATCACAACTTGATTGTTAGTATTAGAGTTTGAAATGACACTTTGATTTTATCTTGTTCATATACATTGGGTATAGCATGTGTGATTTGTTTTGGGGTGGTATGTCCTCTGTTTTAATGTTGTTAATGCTCTGTTTCTTATGAGAGATGGTGATGGATTGCAGATAAAAAGAGATGTTGCAGTGTTGACAAGCAAGTTGACAGGATTGCTGCTGCTTAGGTTGTTAACAGCAGCAGCGAAAGTTGTTAATTTTCCTTCTAAGGTTGTCAGTGACAAGTTTTTGCTGAAGGTAGTCAATTGTAATGGCGAGCACCTCTGGAAAGAATATGCTATGCTTCATTCATATTGGAGGCACATTTGTGAGTAGTGAAACAGATGGGATACTATATGTGGGGGGAATGGTAAGATCAAGGGTAATTAAAGAAGGGACAAGTTATGAAGAGTTGAAAACAATTGTAGCATCAATAGTGGGAAAATACAACAATAAATTTTTGATAAAGTTCACTTTGACATTGGATAGAAGCACATTTGTGGACCTTGTAGATGATGAAAGAGTTGAACACTTAATTAAATTCAATGGAGATAGTGGGCATCTATATGTAGAAGACAAT
>JANTPZ010086921.1:0-16356 GCA_025593235.1 Vachellia pachyceras
AGTATTCAGCATCCAGGTGATCCGCTTCTCTCGGTGTGGAATCTCTGTTTTTCTGTTAGCCAACTGTGCGTGTGCCTGCCGTGAATAGAGGATGGGAATCAGGGAATTCAAGCTTGAGGCTGGTGGCGTGTTTTTCTCATTGTGCAACGGCGAGGGAATTCAAAAAATGAGGGTCCAGAGGGTCTCTCAATGCTTCCAGCTGCTTTGCTTCGCGTTTGCCCCTTTTTATTTTGAATTTGCTAAATTCCTTCTAGTTACCTGCAATGCAAGAATCAAGCATCAAATAATATCAAAAGTCTAAGGAAATACTTGTATGAAGAAATTATCGATTTAAAATCATTTTTCCCTTAATTTAATTTAATCCAATGCAAATGTTTTTATTCCAAATTAGTGTTTAATCATGTATTTTTAATCCATAAAATGTGCCAACAATCCCTCAGTTACATATGAAAAAGTGTGTTAAAATATGGTTAGATCATTTCAAGACGAGAGTTTGTTTCTCAAAAAACGTTCCTTTTAACAAAGCATATACTCTGAGTCAATAGTTGGGTTATGTTTTGACAGGAGACCTTGGAAAATATCTTGGAATTCCTCTTTTACACAAGAGGGCCTCCTCCTCTTCCTTTGCTCCGACCATGGATAAGGCTCAGAAGAGGCTTGCGGGGTGGAAGAAAGGTTGTCTTAGCATGGCGGGTTGAACCACCCTTATCAAAGCAGTTCTAGCTGCTTTTCCTGCCTATCATATGCAGACGATGCTTCTACCTAAAGGGCTTGTTCATCAGTTAGAAAAGCTGAGTAGGGGTTTTCTCTGGGGTGACACGGTTAATAGCAAGAAGATTCACCTTTTGCCATGGGAGCTTATCAATAGAGACAAAACTTATGGGAGGTTGGGAATCAAGGATTTAAGGAAGCACAATGAAGCCTTTATTATGAAGCTCTACTGGAATTTGACAACCAAACCTGATGCTCTTTGGGTTCGTGTCCTCAAAGGCCAAATACAAATGTGGGACGAATTTTATGCCTAGGGTGAAGAAGATGCAAAATTCATCCTCCATATGGAAAGGGATATGTGATGTATGGCAGAACTTCCTTCGAGGTGTTGGAGTGAAATTGGGGAATGGTGAGAAAGTGTCGTTTTGGTTTGACAGTTGGGCAGACACCAATTTTCCCTTGATTAATTTGTTTCCCGGGTTGTGAAGCTTCGTTTGACCGCAGAACTACAGTTTTCGAGACTGTTACTCCTCAGGGGCAGTGGGATGTTGGTAAATTGAGAAGATGGCTTCCTCCCCATATTGTTGATCTGATTCTGAGTGCACACCCACCTTGTGAGGAGAGAGGACAGGATAAACACTTCTGGAAATAAGCATCTGATGGATGCTTTTCTGTTAGATCTGCTTACCATTTTTTGTTTGCAGGTAATCACCGGCGAGGAGATCCATTCTGGAGGAAGCTATGGCGGTGGCCGGGTCCAGAGAAGATCAAAACCTTCCTCTGGACCTTTGCACATGGGAGAACACATACGGCTCAACTACGTGCGATGAGAGGAATTGGAGAATCTGCAGTATGCCCTTTTGGATGCAACCAGGATGAAACTCCCATGCATATGATTAGGGATTGTGTCAATGCACTGGAGAGATGGTCTATTCTAGTCAATTCTTCCCTATGGGGGAGTTCTGCGCCCTGCAGGGAAGGGTTTGGCTGAATTGGAATTTTCGAGAGGAAGCAGGCAAGAGTTCCACTCATAAAGTCCAATGGAGTTATCTATTTGGTTACATCTGTTGGGATATTTGGGTTGACAGGTGCAAGGTTTTTGGGGAGAACTAACAGTCTAGCCTCAACAGTGCCTTTCTACTTTCTTTAAAGCTTGTTGGGATCAATCCATAATCTCTCAATGTAAATTCTACTCAGGGCATCCTGATCAGCATCAGGTCGATATGAATGTAAGTAATGACTTCTGTAGACAAGAGATTGATGGATCTGTTCTCAATTCGGGGAGGAGTGGATGCGGGGACGTTCTTCGTGCAGGTAGCAAACAATGGATCTATGGGTTCAGCTGCAAGCTCATCAATGTCCCTCCGACCATTGCAGAACTCATCGGTCTTATCCATGGACTTCAGCTGTATTGGATAAGGGGCTACAGGAAAGTGAAGGTAATCACAGATAGCGTGGAACTCGTTAATCTGATGACTCGAGGGTGTGCGACTAATCATCCATTCCAGGATATCATTGATGAAGCCAGAATGTCTGTATCCAGGGATTGGACAGTTATCTTTCAGCCTGTTTTAAGGGATAGTAATAGGGTAGCAGACGGTCTTGCCAAATTGGCTCATGATATTACCAGAAATTTTTCCTTGTATGATCATCCTCCACCTTCCTTGTTTGATAGAGGATAATGGGGGGTAGTTGCTTCCTTTTGTTTGTTGTAACTTTGTTTTGAGTTATGTCATCCAGTTTTCATTCAAAAAAGAAACTTTATTAAAAGAAAGGATATGATTTGATAAAGAAATAAATTTTTCAAAACATGGTTTTTAAAACGAGGAATTCTCCCTTCTTATTGATAAAAGATGAAGAGCGTGTTTGAATCTCAATTACAAAATCTAGGTTAATTCTCCATTCATATTGATAAAATGACTAAGAGCGTGTTTGGATCTCAATTACAAAACTTAGGATAATCTATTTATTATAACCTCCGTGCTTCCTATCCTAAATATCATGTCGCTTTCAGAAGGAAATAGAAAAATTGGATGTAAGTGTATATTTCCAAAATTTTGTACAAGAAAACAAAATTATTTAAACCTGTGAAAAATATAAAAAATGCGAACCTATGTTTATTTTTTAAAGATGATTGACTACCGATAAGGAAAAAAATAGGAAAAAAGTTTTTTTTTTTGGTACAAGAAAAAATGTTTATTGGGATTTTTTCTAATACATAACGTCTATTGAGACATTGCTCTGACCGGGACGGTTGGATACAGCGTTTATTGGGCCTTTCATATAAGACGAAAAGAAGGGGGATGAAGGTTAAGTGGGTCACAAGTGGAAAAAAGAAAGGCCTGCAATTCAGACCATTGGGCCTTCGAACAGCCCAAGATGTAAATAAACCCTAACACTATATTACGAAGCAATTAGGGTTTCGTTCATCCACAGGCGTTTCACTCGTGACTGTCCTCAGTGCGTCCCCCCTTCCTGCGAGTTGTGACCGCCCCTACGATTCAAAGCTCACTGAACATGGCGGACAAGGCGGTTACTGTAAGAACCCGAAAGTTCATGACCAACCGTCTGTTATCAAGAAAACAATTTGTGAGTTTCTCAATGTCCATGGCAGATTTTGAATTGCATTTTGTCAAGCATCGTATAGGATCAATAGCTGACATGGCAGAATAATTTGGTGGTCATGGTGTTCACTAATAAGTAATATACGCGAAGCTTGAGATCTGAACATTATATATGATTTTCTTGGTTTATTTTCGCTAGGAATTTTTCTGGTAGCATGTCGAATTTGTTTTGTTTTGTGCGTAATTTTTTTTCAAATTAGATTAGAGTGGAACTAATATTTTTTCACATGCTACTCTGGTCGTGCAGGTCATTGATGTACTTCATCCTGGGAGGCCAAACGTATCGAAGGTATTTTAATTTTTAACATCTATGCGATGAATTGTTTTGGGCAGATTGTGGAAACTCCTATGAAGCTTTGGCAGTTGGAAATTTTTTTTAAGCAGTTACAATGCAGTTTGCTTGACTATTTTTAATTAATTTTTGTGTATGGCATACAGGCGGAACTTAAGGAGAAGCTAGCAAGGATGTATGATGTCAAAGACCCTAATGCGATTTTTGTCTTCAAGTTTAGAACTCACTTTGGAGGCGGGAAATCAACTGGATTTGGTTTAATTTACGATTCTGTTGAAAATGCGAAGAAGTATGAGCCCAAGTACAGGCTTATTAGGGTAAGTTGACACGGTGTAATGGAAATTGTTGTCTTACAACATGCTTTTGATCATTTTCTTGATCTATAGTTCTATACTGCCTTAGTTTCTATAACTCTTATTGTTTGTGTTTTCATATTTTCTTTCACGGCCTGAACGGGCTAGTGGGTACTGGATAGTGAGCTGCTTTTTCTAATATGAACAAAATTAGAATTCATTAGAAGCTTTCCGTGGTTCTAAACAACTCATTGAACTTTTTATTTTATTGATCAGAAAACCATATGTTATTGTTAACTTATCTTGGTCTGTATTTCTTCACAATTCTTGAGTTGCCACAGTCATGTAATGTAGTATTCTCTGGTGCTGTCTGTTTGTCTCTTCAATTAGTTGGCCGGAAATGTATATAGTTCTAATTTATTGTTAATACTTGGTATTCTTTGGAATTGGTTGTTGAATTTGCTTACAGATCCGCGTTACCAATTCATTTGTTATATCCATTTCTTTCTTTTCTGTTTTTCTGTTGAAACACAATTGAATTCCTTTTCCTCTGTTGCAGAATGGACTGTCTACCAAGGTCGAGAAGTCAAGGAAGCAGCTTAAAGAGCGCAAGAATCGTGCTAAGAAAATCCGTGGAGTAAAGAAGGTAAATATCATAGCTTATAATCTTTGTTGTCTTTGTATGTACTCTGATATATCATATTTTAACTTTTGTTTCATTTGTTCTGCAGACTAAGGCATCTGAAGCTGCCAAGAAGAAATGAGGTTTTAAAATGCTTGTAATGATTTTAATGTTTAGTTCGCCTTAGAATCAGGGTTCCTCAATAGTTATCATTTTGGATATTTTGGTATTATTGTTCTTTGCTTGCTATTTTATACTTTGAGCTCCGGAAGTGAATTTTTTTTATAAATTAATGCAAAACTTGCTCTCAATTTTCATCTATTCTTTGTCGCACTTAGGAGTGACTATGTTTCTTCATTTAGCTACAGACAAGTGAATGCTAATTTTTTCATGTCATAAATCCTACGTAGTTGATGGTGAATTGTCAATAGGCTTGTTGGCCTCCCCAAAAGCCATTCCTGCGTTTACCGAGACAAAATTCCTCTCATATATTTACCCTGGAATCTGTACCCAATGCCCAATGCCTGATGACTTCAGACATGACTTTATAGGTATTTCATGGTGAATTGATTTTTTTTGGGGGGGGGGTTTCTTTGGATTATTTTGGTTCATATTTTGGTTAGTAGCATGATGGTCTCCTTGGCAGTTGGCACCTTAGCGGAATAAAAAAGTTGGGAAATTGATACGAGTTGTGACGAATTTTACCTGTTATTTTTTGCCTCAATTCTAGTTCATGCCCCCTCCTTTTGTAATCCATAGATTCCAATTCAAGGCCTTGTTTTTCTCTCCAGTTGCGGCCCTTCTTTGAACTTTCTATGAGATGCACTCTATTTCTTGTCCTCCTATTTTAACCATTATTGATTTTGATGTATAGGGAATTAGATAATTGGTGTATGATTGCCGATATGTAGCTGTCTAATAATGGAATCGGAATTACAAATTGATCTTTATAAATAACTCTCTCCTCTACAAACCCTCGATGATGTTTTCGTGCTATGAATTCCAATGGCGAAGGGGTTTGTATAATGCTGATGGTTATGCGAATTGAGAAGTTAGGACTACCGAGTCCCCAATCCTCTGCTTTCTCCATCTCATGGCTCGCTGCCACCTGGAATATCACCCTTCCGCTACTTCTCATTATAATTACAATTATAGTTCTCGTTTTGATTATAATTTTAAATGCTCATCGTATTTACTATCTTGGAAAAATCATCTCAATCATAAATTTGCAAGGCTCTTCAGTCTTCGTGCTGCCGGTCCATTTTTCATCATATCAAGACATAAGGAAATATATATTTTGTCTCAATGATCAAATGATTTCATTGACGATGCGGATTCACTGTGAGGTGACTACATTTTTTAATAAAAAATGCAAATTTTAGGAGTGGGAATAAGAAGTTTTTTTTCGGAAAATATTGCTGCTATAAAATCTACCAATTGTTTCGTAATTTTTTTGTAGTTGTTGCTATTTAAAGATCGATTTCTCAAGGAGAAATGACGTTCCATTATTTCTCGATTAGCATTAAAATCATAAGACCATTTTTCTTTTTGGCAATCATAAGACCATTATTTTTTACGAACTTGTCAGCTGTCACTTGAAAAAAAAATATAATAAAGAAATGGAGGAAAATAATCAGCGACCTTCTTTTCGTGAGGCACACCGTCGTAACATGGAGTGATGGAAAACATGTCTCCCTAACCATTGCGATAATTGAGGGGTAAAGGTCAAATGACCCATAAAAAAATATTTCGGGCATCAACATCCTTGTCACCTATCGTCGTAATATTTCCTCCGTGGCACGAGGGTCAGGGGCAAAATGGAACAGGAAAGCGACATTTTTTTTCTGGGCCGGAGAAAGTGACATGAATGGGCATGTTTGTTCCTTCATATTACTTGTTGTCTTTTCCTTAGATTCCACTCCCAATTAATGGTGGGAATAGACCGGACCCCTATCAGATGATCTACAGCTTGGTTTATTTAGAGTCTGGTTTGGCTTGACATGTTTATTAAAAAGGTCAGACTAAGGCCTATTTAAAGGTCTAATTGGATAAATAGGTCAGACATATTTTTTTGAAGCCTGCCTGTAAGGCTACATGCTGGCCTATTTATATATAAATAAATATAATTATTTTTATATGATGCAAAAAAACATTTTTTGTATTTTTTTAATCTTAATTTTTATATTAAAAACCTACATACAATAAGTATAATAGGCTAAAAACATACCTTGAACCTTTTTTTTTAAAATGTGTACAAAGTAGGCTTCAAGCCTACTTTGAGACCTTTTTAAAGATCTACATTATATGTAGGCCTCTAAAAAAGTTTCAGGCCTTACCGAGCTTTTCGAAGGCTCAGGGCTGAGCATAAAAAAAACATACATTCAGGTTCAGTTCAGGCTCATTATCTTTATTGCACACTTATATCTATTTAATTTAATTAAAGCATGGTTCGATACCTACTCCCAATCAATGGTCAAACTCTCTTTTCATAGTCATTGCTTCTCCTTTTTGATTTCCATGGTTTTCATCGCTCTCTCGACCGTCAAATAACTTCCTGCTCCTCATCGGATCGACTCTATCATGGAGGGCGCTTCTGCTGCTAACGGTAACATGCCAGATAAATTCTCGCCATTCTTTTTGTCTGGGTTCAGTCGAATTTTGCATCTCTTCATATTCTGTCTCCTCATCTAGTATAGTGTAACCCAAACGAAGCGTGAGTGGTCCACGCCGTTCCTTAGCTATCAGTATTATAATTTTGGCAAAAAAAAAAAAAGCTATCAGTATTGTAAATACCGTGTCTTGTTAAAGCAGCTGTACAGGACAGAGACCACAAGTTCCTAACAAAAGCAATCGAAGAAGCATATAAAGGGGCTGAGTGTGGCGATGGCCGCCCTTTTGGCGCAGTGATCGTTCGTAACGATGAAGTGGTCGTGAGCTGTCATAACATGGTTGTAAGAAACACTGACCCAACCGCCCACGCTGAGGTTGCTGCAATACGAGAGGTTAGATTATTGATTTAATTTGTTGCTGCTTTCTTGAACCTGTGGGTCTCGCAGATCTGAATCTGATGGCTGATCTTGCGGGGATTGGTACTCCGCTTTGTAGATGTTCTGTCTTTTGATTCTTGTCTTCGGAATCTTCCTATACTTGTTGATCTATCTCATGCTCGTTGTAAACTGGAATTGGTGTTAATTAATGTGCAGGCATGTAAAAAGCTAAATCAAATTGATCTGTCTGGCTGTGAAATGTATGCCTCCTGCGAGCCTTGCCCCATGTGTTTCGGAGCAATTCAGCGTTCAAGAATAAAGGTAACTCATGACCTGCTGCAAGCAAGTGCCCACGATTGAAATGTTCTCTTGTATATTTCTTTCTGGGCTGCTAATTACGAACTTTGAAACAGAGACTGGTTTATGGAGCCAGAGCTGATGCTGCTGCTGCATTATTTGGAACAGTTGGGTTTATTTCAGATGCACTGAGGGGCACCGGGTTTTATGAGAAGGCCCACTTGGAGATTCAAAAGGCAGATGGGACTCTTGCTGTAATCGCAGAGGAGGTGTTTGAGAAGACCCGTTTTATGTTTCGTCCTGCCTATTAGCTTCATCAGACTCTCTCTAAATCAGTACTTTCCAAATGAGTGCTCCTCTCTCTATCTCTCTCTCTCTCTCTCTCTCTCTCTCTCTGTGAGTAAGACACTGAGACCCTCGATTTATGGTGATTTGCTTTATATGGTATTATTTCAGAAGGTTTGAACCATTTGCACTTGTGATATTTTGAACATTTTGGACGTGAGTCGCGAAACTTCTTCAAATGATCATTATCACCTATTTATTTCTTTTTTCCTTGCCAAATGAGAAATAGCAACCTCAAATTATTGTGTCAACCGTTCATATGATCGATCAAGTTATTTACACCTACTAAATTAACTCACGTGCAAAACTTGAAGAATTGATTTTGTGATACGGATGCGCACGGGGGTACTGTGAATCTTTCAAAGAATCTTCGCAGTATCTCATAAAGACGTCACGATCCCTTGCAAGATATTGCAAGCCGGATGACAAGTGTAAGGAGCAAATGAATGAAGGAGGCAAATACAAATGTTGATAAGAGACATGTTTAAGATGGAGACATAAATAAGAAATGCTGTCCAACAATTCTATTCATCTTAGAAGAAGTAAAAGAGCTTTTAAGTGATTAAATTACTTCAAAATGATATTACTAAACGCATAGAATAGGTCTGAATTGTTGAGTCTTTTATTTGTTTTGTTTATTTAATATATTTCTTTGGACTGGACACTTAAATAAGTATTTAAGCCCAAGTAAATATTTTAGAATGAATTTTATGTTATTTTTCTTATTTTATTTGTTTATTTAATAATTAGGAGTATTTAAACAAGCTCATAATATTATTTTTATCTTTGAGAATCATATGGACATTCATAATCTGATTTATATTATAGTTTTCTACCTATATCTTTTTTAGGTTTCAAACTTTCATCTTTATTTATCCTACCTATAGGTTATAAATACTATCCCGTGTAAACTATTTTTAGAATAGAGTTATAAAATAGAACTGTTTAGTTTCTTTTGAACGAGTATTTCTTGCCCTTCTATGTTCTAAATTGAATCTTTATAACTTATTGGGGTTACAGGTGTTCCGAATTGAATACCTTGTAATGTTTTCAATGAGATATTATAGAGATTTATTGAGAGATTCATATGCACTTCTGTATCATTTTGACTTGTGTCACTGCATCATCCTTCATGATATAAATAAAAACTGTACTCTGGTTTTAAATATGAAGAGTGTAGGTTACAATTTTAAGACCGAATCAAATCTAATTATTTTTAATAGCAATAACATTGATGAAAAATAATTAACAACATCAAAGGTCCACGGCTAAGGAGGGATGATCTGGTTGCCGGAAGCGTACCCTTCTCAAGAAAGAAGTTATCAACAGTTTTCGCTTGTAACATGAATTCTTCATTCACCGTGTTTTCGCAGCTCCTCTATTCTAGCCTTAATTTGATCCCGCAACAATTCCACCTGCTTCAAATAAGCTTCCAGTTCCAAAATCCTCTGCTCTCTCTCTTTCTCATCGCCTTCTTCCCCGCTTCCGTATTGTTCCACCAACTTCAATCCTGATCCTTCCGCCGCATTAATATCGTTCAATGGTGACAAACACGACCTCATCCTCTCTTCTATCAACTTCTCTATATCTTTGTTCTCCCCATCCAAGTGCCCCGATTCATCGCCATCATCTTCTTCGCTATTCTTATCGATATTATCGGCATCAGGTTCCGGGCTTGATTCATTGTCTCGATTCTTGCCCCAGATCCTTTGGGAAATCTCAAAAATCGCTTCCTCCTGGGGGCTTTTGTGCGAAACTTCCTTGCCGGAGTTGATTTTGTCGGTAACGGTCTGGTGTTTTCTTTTTAATGCTCGAAGCTTCTGGACGACTTGATTCTTGTTGAAATCCTTATTCAATTTTGGCCTGACTTGATCGTAGAAGAATGTTACGTCGTTTTGGAGAGATACGGTGCCCCATCTGTTCTGCTTGATGTAGCCCATGTATCCCCTTAAGAGTTCAATGGCGTCTTGTTTCGTCCAGAGCCTCTGATACTGTCTCCGGGGATAAGAATGGCTGATACGCTGTCGTTTTCTAGAGGTGGTGTCCTTGTCGGGGATGAAAGAGTCGGCGGCGAGAGTTGTGAGCGCAACGGGAGCGGTTTGAGCATCAGTATCACCAGCGCATGATGTTGAAGGAATCTCCTCGGCTTCGCAGAGGAAATGCTCGTTCTCGCCCACGTTCTCGTGGTGATCTCCGTCGTCCACAAAGTGATCCTCTTCGTCGGAAGAGGATGGAGAAGAAGGAGAGGACGCCAAGATCCAAGAAAGCAACGGTGAAAGCATTTCCAAGGAATGGTTCGGAATTTTTCGTGAAATGGACTCTCGTGTTTATTTGAACACAAGTCAGACGCTGCTCGTTGGTGGCCGCTGTGTATTTACCCAGAATAGGATGTGCATATTCTGTTTTTTTTTGCCCGTACATGAAGAGGAAATGAAATTCCATTTGTGCCCTGCTGCCAATCAAGGATACGAGAGCCGATCATCTAAACCAATCTCCCGCTATCAGACTAATCTAAATTTCCAATCCAATCAATGAGAGAGAATATAGCAATTTCCTCGGACGTAGTCATGAAAAACGTATATTTTTATCTCTACTTTTTTGCCCGTGATGGAATGGAGGGTTCGAAATCAAAATTCTCCATGTTCATGTAAAAAAACTATGAAATAATTGATCAGGATTGGGTTATTTGCTAGTAGTAGTATCATATTTTTTTGTTCCTGTAATCATGTTAAAGGCATAAGTAAATATTAAACGTGCGTACCTCTCTTAATACAAGATTCAATCATATAGGTGATAGTAGACGGGTGGTATCATATACTTTAGGAGTGGGAATGCAGGCCAGCCCGTGGGTTACGGGTTGACCGCCACTCCAACGGGCTGCAGAATTGCAATCTATAGCCCGTCATGGTATATTGGTGGGCTGACCCGCCCAACTCACTAACTTCTTTTATACAAATAAATTTCTTTCTTTTTTACCCAATTTCTTTTTATAAGATTGCATATTTATGTGATCTATTTTCAATTTTATCAATAAAATTTCAATAATTTTTTAAAAATATAATTTAATATTACTTTTTTCTTTATAAAAAGTAGTAGAATGAAAAAAAAGTGAAAATATAAAAAAAAAATGTATTTTTTTAAAAATAAAAAAGGCAGTTTGATGTAGCGGGCTGACATTTCGCCCGTGTCACCCCTCGTAATCTCGTATACCTTACCTTTTGATAAAAAAAAAACAGAGACCAAGTTGCTTGAAATGAGGCCAAGGCCCAAACAAGGAGGAAAGAAGTTTGGTGCGAGGTGATCAACGACAGTTGTTATTAAAAAAAGAAAACAACAGTTGAACCCACCTTATCCAAGTCCCTTCCAAGCAGCATATGCTCTGCCTTCTCCATGGATCCCCTTCACTTCATTTCTCCTCCACCCACATCATCGCTTCGTCACTCCCTCCCCTCCTCCGCCCTTCCTTTTCCCTTCCTCCTCACCGTCCCTCCCTTTCATGGCTTCTTTTACCGCCCCCAGACCTGCTTTCTCCTTTCACCTCTCTTCCTCTCTTCCTCAACTTCACCCTCCCAAATCAAAGCTTCACCTCTCCCCTTCCAAGCCCCCCCCTATCCACTCTCCCTTAAACGCTCCCATCCTCCAACATTCATCCCCTGCTCCATTGACGTTTCCAAAGAGGACACTCCTACTTCAGGCTCTGAGCAGCCCGATTCACCCTCCTCCTCCTCCTCCTCCTCCCCCCCTTCGCCGGACTCTGAAAATTTCGACAAGCGTCGCCTGGAAGAGAAGTTCGCGGTGTTGAATACCGGAATTTACGAATGCCGATCCTGTGGTTACAAATACGACGTGGGCCTGGGTGATCCCTCCTATCCGATTCCGCCTGGATTTCAGTTCGAGAGGCTTCCCGATGATTGGCGCTGTCCCACCTGCGGGGCTGCCAAGAGTTTCTTCGAGAGTAAAAGCGTTGAGATTGCTGGTTTCGCTCAGAACCAGAATTTTGGCCTTGGTGGCAATTCTCTCACTTCTGGACAGAAGGCTGTGCTCATATATGGCAGTTTGTTCTTCTTCTTTGTTCTGTTTCTGAGTGGCTACTTTATCCAATAGTTTGATCACCCTGTTTGTCTGCTTTTACATCCTGGATGCTTATTACTGCTGCACCTAATATACTTGCGTTGTTGCTTTGCGATTTTTATTTTTTTCAAAAAAAAAAATAATGTATGACGTGCAAGCGTACTCAGGAGCCCAGTACTTCCCCAAAGTTTTAAACAACTGTTTATTCCTCTGGAGAGAAGCTAGCCGACTATTTTCTTTTAAACAGATGGAGAAACGTAGCGACAAAACTGCCAGATACTTGGATAAGAGTCGAATCTTCCTGATGATACTGTTAATCTGTGTCTCGAGTGGAATCTAGTCTGAGGTTTAGCTAGATACTTGTTTTGTTCTTCATTCGTTCCTTTTTTTGAAATCCTTCGCTATCTCGAGAGTCCAATACTATATAAAGTTTACTTTTTTATGCGTTTCTGTCGCGACATTTGGTCAAATATAGGGCCTTGCATGAGATTCATCAAGTGCAATATGATCCCTTTTGAGTTGCATCTCTCTGAGAATTGCATGAATGCATCAGGATCCGAGCCCTTGGTGCTGTCTTCATCCAAATGTTGTTTTGGATGTGAGTTTTGATTTTCTAATGCTATCTCTACCGCTTTCTCAAATGGACACGTTATCTTGAGTATGCATCTATATTTATCCCACCTACTTTAGTGACGCAGGTTCAAGAAGCTTGTTAGCACTTGCTAGTATCTACTTCATCTACAGTTGGTAATGCTCCCACGAAATTGAGACGTGTTCGGGTCGGCTGACTCCAACCTGCCCCTACTAACTCACGGGTTGAGTCAATGGGAATGTCCAACCCGTTTTTCTCTAATTTTAAAAATAATGTATTATATTTTTTTTTCAAAATATGATAAACAATACCTAAAACATTAAAAATTGTATAAAATATTTATTTTATATCAAATTTTTATGATACTATATTTAAAATTATAATAAATATTAATACTTATATTTTTGGAAAACTTAAAAAAATCATTATTGAAAATTTATTGGTTGGGTGGAAAGATAATTATGTGACTATGCAATCTTATGAAAAAAATTAAATAAAAAAAAGAGGAAAAAATTATTTTTTTGAAAAATAATTTTGACGTGTTGCCGGGCCCAGTTTTAGGTGGGTTGTTGGCCGCTCATCCCTCCAACCCGTACAGCCAGCCTAGCTTCATCTTTCTTAGGGCGTATATACGACTGATGTTATATGCCAATTAGGTTTGCAGAGATCTAAGTGAAGGAGCTACTGAAACCGATAAACTTGCCTTGAAAGATTTGGTATAGGTGCTTAGAGATATATCGATGCCTTCTCCCAATTTACATTAATGAGGACTTATAGAGACCGTTAAAGTGATGAATTTGGATAGAGGTCATTACTTATATGTTTATCTTTTTATTGAACTTAATCATATGCGGACACTTTTTTTTTATTAGAGGTTAAAATTTTGATTTATCATAATATAAGTGACTAATCCCTTCAATTAATTCTAACCCTTGTTGGTTTTAAAAGTGACTACTGGCACCAGTGGCAACTTCTAATGGAATCCAATGGGTGATGGCTTGCATGACAGAAAGCGCAGGAAACGAATTTTATCAAACCCATGACCCATAAATAATTTGATATTACGATTTCTTTTACTAAAAATAAATATCTTTTTAATGGAGTTAATTATATTTAAAATATTTTCGAATTGGATTAGCTCTGCCAATGGATATTCACTACAGCAAATTTTAATTTGAACTGTTATATGGGGAGTACCTTGCTGCAACTCATACAGACAAAAAAATTATTGACTTGAATTCATTGAGGAGGCCGTGTTTATGCAAATGTCTGTAAATTAATAAATGGAAAAAAGGTCTGGGGTTACAAACAACAAGAAAATAAAAATATGGCTTGTGCCTTTAACATCAGATGAATGTAAAGAATTGTATTAGTGAATCTTATTGAAATAATGGGAAATTCGAGTGATGTGGAATGTGAAGGAGATAAGAGAATGAGATATTTACAATCAAGTCTCAAATAGAAGAATTAATTAATGAAAGGTCCTAAGAATTCACAAAATTATCATAAGGTCCCAAGAGTAGATGTCGAGGTTGTTAATGAAAGCTGGTAAGGTTGTTAACAATAACCTCACCAGTTACTTCTGAGACCTTATAATAATTTTGTAAATCTTAGGACATTTTATTTATTAATTATTCTATTTGGGTCTGATTGCAAATTTCCCTAAGAGAGAGGTTTTGGAATTTTTGGAATTTGTGAATAATGTGTACATTGTGAAATAAAGCAGAAATACATAAGTGGTCTTCACCCTCTATTGCATGTTTAATCTGTCTAACGAACCCTAGAAATCTAGGGGCGATGTTGGATCTATGGATCTAATTATCTACCCCGAAATTTAAGAGATGTAGAAAACAAATATAGCTCATTGGGAAGTTTCTACGTGTCCCTTTCTGTTAAATCATGTCTTCTCATGCACCTGCAGACTGGTCTAACCCAAATAATTTTACGAGTATAATGGCAGCACACATCAACACCCATGATTCTTCAACATTTATAAATACTATATTCGATCATTCTTGCGAGAGTCATTTGACTATTTTTGAGTAGATAAATGAAGTTAATTAATTGATATATTTATCTTTTTTTTTTTCAAATTAATTTTCTTAATTTTTAAACTAATATAATATTATGATGCACCTAAATATTTATGAATACTTATTATATTTAAATAATTTATTTATATTTTTTAATCTTTAAAAAAGTTAACTAACTTTTCTATATTAGATATTAAAGGATGGAATGTAGTCAAACGAGAGACGTGTACGAATAGCAAATATGAAGCCCCGAATCCATGGCTGCATGAATCACGTGATACATATGACTAGAAGCCAGCAAGCCAAGCCAGTGAACAATTTATGATGATGTAAAAATTACATCGTGAAAAACTTAATTTTTTTTTTTTTGGATTTACGCCAGTGAATCATTCTTTATATCTCTGAAAATTATCATTGCAAAATGCTCCCATAAAAGAAAAGATCGTATATATATATATATATATTAATTTTGTAAAATTCATGCACTCAAATGTTATTCACGTACGCCATGTATTTTTTGAGGGATAAGGACATTTGGTATTTTTCCTTTTATTTTATTTCAATTTTTTATTCTACCAAACATCACGCGGAGAGATGTTCTCTTGCTTCCCCCGTGGAGAAATTGCCTTAAAAACTCTCCACCGCCCAAACATAACATCACTACGTACTTCATGTGTCTACTTCCATTTATTCTGAACATTTTATAACGCACACAAATTTCACCAGAACTCATCTCCCGGATGTGGGGCCATTTGAGAACATGGTAAAGAAGTATATTTACGTAAGTCGAGTTAATATGTAAAGGAGAATATTTCGTTTTATGAAAAAATACTATTGAATGTAAATTTAGGCTCCGCGTAAACTCAGCCAGGCCGCTATTTAATTATCTGGAGTAGACGCGTGCCGTTATAATGGCCAAGACTTGTAAATTGGATCGGGCCATAGCCCCCCTCTGCAGCATGTACGCATCCGTGAACAAGTGTGATACATCGATCGGGACCCAAACGGGAGTAAAAAAAGCGTGAAACATACAGGGATCCTGCGATCCTGGTAGCCACAGAAACTGGTTGGTATGTAGTGGACTGGAGTGTGTACAGTGGGATCTACAATGGCTATATTTTTGGTGAGGATTAATCAGGAGTACCCCATCACCGTTATAAATAGGCGATCTCCGATTGCATGCATACACCCCCAAGTCCAAGGGCCCGTTTGGTATGATGGAATTGGGTCCATGGAAATGGAATTGGAACCCAATTCCATCATAAATGCATGTTTGGTTGGATGGAAATGGAATTCCAATTCCATTTCCATCTCCACCAAAACACCACATTCCAATTCCATCTGCAAAGCTGAGTTTTCCAATTCCACCACCATAATTCCATCCTCTACCCTTCGTTCCCAGAAAACAGAGCAAGCCACCGTCGACCTTCAGTGCCATTGTCGACCTTCAGCGACCTTCTTCCTTCAGCCTTCGCGTCATCGTCTCCGG